>CANUEX010028687.1:0-39438 GCA_948099535.1 Jatropha multifida | reverse complement strand
CATAATATGGGATTACTACTCCGATAGTCAAATGATAATAGGGATGGATTTTGATAGTTTAGGCTTACTACGGGCCTCGGGTGCCTTAAGCTTACCTAGGTCCTAGTGCCAGTCCGGCCCACGGTTTTGGGTCGTGACATATATAGAGTATGATATGCATATGAAATGCACGTATGCAAGATGGTATGCACAATTTATTATTACTCAGTGTGACAGTGTGACAGTAAAATAATTCAAGTCTGCTTTGATTCTGACTTGGATAAACAGTAGAGAACCTCGGTCAATCTAAGAAACACGTATAATAGGAAAAATGATATCAGATAAATGCTCTTTTAATTAAGAATTTGAAGAATTAATTTAATAACCTATCTACTTATTCCAACTCTTATTAAAACAACATTTCTACAGAATTATAGTTGTTGCCCACTTATTTTTAATATAACTTAACTTCCTAAAATTGTAATCCCATATATATTAAGCAATTGTAATAACTTATAATAAACTTTATAACTTATAATAACTCTTTAATTCAATACCTTAATTTCTTAATTCTAGTGTCTTCAAAATATATTTATACTTCTATTTATAATTTAACACTAACAATATTTCTCTTAATAATATAATTTATTATTTAATTTATTTAAATCAAAATCCCCCAATAATTTCACCATAATATTTACTATAACTCATTCTCCACTTAATCAAACTTCAATAATCAATCTAACTCTAAAATTATCATATTTAACTTGATTTCATTAATCATAAGCTTTTAACTATTAATTTTATTCCTGTAGAAGATACTGATGCATATATTTAAATTCATTAATTATTCGTTAATAATAATTTTAATCAATTAAAATCCTCAAATGTATTTTATTAGTAATTTTACCAAATATTTATTTTCAAGCCGAATTTACCTTAAACTCAATATTTCATATAATAAAATTATTTTACCAAAATTCAATTTAATGCCCAAAATAATAATTTAATTATCTAAAAACCATTAATAATATCCGTTAACCTTTAGTTAACTAATTCATATCCTTTAAATTCGGTTTATCAAAAATTCAAATTAATCTAATTTAATCCATAATTGATCAACCTTATAAATAAAATCCATTTTTTTCTTATTAATTTCTTTAATCACCCAAATAATTAGTTCTACTCTTTAATATACTCTTTTTATTAAAAATCCTTCAAATATACAACATTATTCCTTAATAAAGTAATTTTCATAATTTTGAAATCTTAACACTAACTAATTTAATTCCACAACTAATTTAATTTACTAACTCTCAAAATTAATTAAAGTCCTTTAACGAATTTATTTTACCAAATCCTCAATTAATCATCAATTATATAATTAATTAATTAATTAATAAAAAATACTGAAATTAATTAATAACCCAATAATCAATAATTTACCAAAATTCTAACAATATACCTTCTAAATATAATAAAATCAACCAAAATAATAAATTAACCTCCTATAAATAATTAACCACTATGACTACTCAATTTAACTAATTAACTACCAACATCATCCCTAAAAATAATTAAATCCATCAATAATATAAAATCAACAAATAATCCATCAACCACCTAATTAATAAAACTAATCAATCAAAATACCAAAATTAATAATTAATATCCTAAAATCAATTGACCTCCTTAATCAACATAATTCCAACTAAAATTAATAAATCTCAATCTATAACTAAATAATCAATTAACTACCACAATTCTATCAATATACCACAAAATCAACTAAATAATAAATCAATTTCCACAAATACTCTATTTAACTAATTTCTCAATCACAATACTAAAACTTAGTTAATCAATCATCTAACAATATAATAAAATTAAATAATCAAAATACTAACAACTAACCACAAATACATAAAAATCCAACCAAACAATTGTTCAAAATCCTAAAATCAATCAATTATCACAGTACTCTAATTAACTAATTAATTATTAAATATTAACTAATTAATCAAATAAATTTTGTAAATGGTAAAATTAATACCAAATTTAATTATCACAGTCTCAAAATTATAATCGAATCGGGTGAGAGGAGATGGGTGGCTGAAATTAGCAAGCTGAGCTTACTGTGGTGCTGGGATGGTGGCCGGCAAGAGAGGAGTAGCTGGAGGTTCAGCTAGGTATGCTGGTTCGCGCGTTAGAGGGAGAAGGGAGGAGCAGTGGCCGCGCGAGGAGGAGCTGGCTGGGTTTGAGGCAGCGTTGTTGGTGGTGCTGTGACGGTGGAGCTGTTGTGGCCAGCCTAACGTGGTGCTAGTGGTCTTTGCGCAGAGAGAGAGAGCTAGCGAGAGAGAGATGGAGACAGTGAGAGGAAGAGGGAAGAGAAGAGGAGAGAGAAACAGAGAGAGAGGGCTGGTCTGTGGTTGTCGGCGGAGAGAGAGGCTATTGATTGAGAGGGAAGAAAGAAAGAAAGAAAGGAAATGGAGGAGGAGAAGGAGGTGTCAATGGAGAATGAAGAAGAAGACCAAAAATAAAAAGAAAGAAATGGAAAAAAAAGATAAGAAAGAAAAAAAAATAAAAGTAAAATTATTAGAAACAAACAAACTATCCGACAATGATTTGTTGGGGATAAAAAAAATAGTGATGTACAATGATTATAAAAAATATATGATTTGCATCCAATTTAAATTAATTCGGTCCAATAAAAAAATTGGTTCGATTTCTAATTGATTAACGGTTGCTCAATTGATTTTAGGGCGAATCAAAATGATTTTTAGTCTCACTAAATATTACGTGGCATAATATTATTGGTTAATAATTTAACAATTAAATTTAAATGAGAAATATTTTAAAATAAAAATTTCGGAATATTACAGGGGAATAACGGGATTACCTATACTTAACCTTAGTGAAATTTTAGAAATTCTAAAATAGCCTCAGTTGTAGTTAATTTGAAAATTACATTTTATACTAGTGGAGGTTTAGATAAGTGGTTTGACACTATTCTCCTTTAATTGAGGTCGAGGGTTCAATTCTTATCGATGAAGTAAATACTCGCTGAGAGCATTTATCTCTTTTTGGGCTGATTCAATGCAAGTAGGATTTAGTTTTAGCTCATTGGACTCTGAATACCTATAGTTAAGGAAAATAAATATTACAATTTTATTTTTTGATTAGATATAATTTCTAAAAATTTTTTTTCAAATAAATATATATAAGTAATAAAAAAAGAAAAGTATACTTTTCCTTAAAATTGAAGATTTATACGGCGAGAATAAGATGTTTCTTTTATGTAATCTTTTTTATTAATTAATTAATTTATTTATTTTAAATTTGCAACTTAGAAAAATAGAGAAATAAAATTAGATCATAGCATTATTTGCTTTTTAATTTTCATTTATTGACTTGGCTATATATATATATTTTGTCTATCAATATCAAATTTCATTAAATTATAATATTTTCAGTTAAAAAAAAGGTTTGTTTCTTATTATTTGCTGAGTTTCGAAAAAAGTTTTATTTTTAATAATAATTTTTTTATTTTTTTTATTATTGAATTAATTTGTAACTATTATCACTTTAATTTAGTAAGATATTTATATATCCCTTGTAATAAGTAGATGAACTCTTGATAATTAAACATTTTTAATTTTTTTAATATTTTTCTATTATATTTTAAATCTGTTTGACTCGAGAGATAATAAAGTTTATAAAACTGGAAAAAAAAAACTAAAACCAGAACTATATATTTCTATTTTGGATCATTTTTCGGGGTTTCAAAAACTTGTGTGTATATTCATGTTTTTTTTTCTCTAACACTGAGTGAGTAATACTATCATTATTTCAAAAATAATTATTATCATCAATTTCGATCATTTGCTCATTTCTTTTCTTTATCCAGAAGTAAAAGAATAATTTATTATTATTTTTTATTATAGTTATTTATAGATATTGATTTGAGATTGAGAGCAGGAGGTTAAAGACGAAATGATGACTTAATTTTCTTTTTGAACACTTATTAAAGTTTTCAGAATTTGCATTTATAAATTAGGGATTGAAGGATTAGGTATAGAAATTGAGTTGAATTTTATTTTGAGACTACTTTATTATAAAAGAAATTTAAATTAAATATATAAGAAGTAACATTACAAGTAATTTATACAACAAAATCCAATACAAATTAAATAATTGTATTTATTTTAATTTAAATAAAAATTTATACTTTAACATTGTATAGATAAAAAAATTAAAAGAATACGAATAAATAGCGAGCGTAGTTAACAAGTAACGCATGTCATAAAAAGACAAGTGATTCTGAACAACAAAATCTCTTATATTGAAAATGAAAAATTGTGAAATTTCTTAGTAGTAGATCGACTTTTCAATTCCTCACTGTTGGTTTTGATGTAATTAATACAATCACTCAAGATTTTATATTTAAAATCATAAATATAAAAAAAATTAATTAAATTAAATAATATCGAATTAGATGCCAAATCAAACGATTCAAATTTTTAATTTCATATCATATCAGCTTTCTCCGTTCTGTTTTTATATATTGATATATAAATAGGTAAATTGTTAGAAAGAGAAAATGACGAGGTTTATAACATCGAATAAAATAAAGAATTTTATAATTTTTGAATAAGCATCTGTTTAAATTAGGAGATATTTAAATTAAAAATTATTAAAAAATTAAAAAAAAAAGAAAATATCACATCAATTTGTTATGTTGTTATTTTTTTTTTGGGGGTTTGTTACGTTGTTATTAATTATTGAAAATTAAATTAAAGGATATATTATTGATATAATAAATTTATTATTTGGGATATTATAATATAATAAATGAAGAAAGGGAAATATATACCATAAATAGTATTTTATATT
This sequence comes from Jatropha multifida, assembly GCA_948099535.1. Lineage (NCBI taxonomy): Eukaryota > Viridiplantae > Streptophyta > Magnoliopsida > Malpighiales > Euphorbiaceae > Jatropha > Jatropha multifida. Next base: position 34,566 of record CANUEX010028687.1, on the reverse strand, counting down.
CCAATAAAATTTGATAAAATTTATATTTAGCTATAATTAAATTCATAAAATTTTAATTGAATAGAATTCAATTGAATTTCAAAAATTTTGGGCACATGGAATTCAACCAAAGAAGCTGGTACGGACAGGTATATTCTACACTAACAATGCATTGTTGGTCCTCTCCTACCAATTAAACGACATCGTTTTAGAAATCATACTCGGAACAGAAAGATTAAGAAGTAGCATCCTCAAAACACGACTGGTCAAATTCTATTTCTCCTTCACAATTTTGTCGTCACAACGCCCACTTTACTTTTCTGTCTCTCTCTTGATCGAGGGTCTGAACTCCATAGTCGCAGTACAAGAAGGTATATCCATGTCTTCGCTGTTTCTCTGTTTCTCTTTCTTATTTTGGCATTTAAGATGGAAATAGTATGACTTTTTACCTTTAGCAATCAAGAAATAAAGGGAAGAAGAATAAGGTTGGAGGATTAAACAATGGCTATTGCGGCCGCTGGACAGCTCAATATCCATGAGTCGCCCTTGTGGGGTTCAAGAAGCGTTGACTGTTTCGAGAAATTGGAGCAGGTTGGCGAGGGTACTTATGGGTCAGTTTTTTTCCTCCGATCAAATTTGTTATCTTTTTGGTGTTCCGTGGGGGTGTGTGTTTTTATTTTTCAATTTAAATTTAGGGTTTTGCAAAATCTAATGTTGAATCAAATTAATTTGTCTACACCCATATAGGATATTCTTATGTTCTCGTGGTTGTGGTTACATAAGTGTAATGAATTCATGGTGCGTTATGAAGCTTCATGAAAAGCTTAAATTGAATGAATTTGAGAATTTGAACATTTGGGTTTGTGGATGGAGATGTATAATAAAGGATAGATCTTGAGAAGTAAGGAGAGTTTTTTATGGTATCACCTATACTTACATTGCCTTGATTCACCCACATAAAAGCCTGAAAAGAACAAAGGGTGTAATTATTGCTGAATGGATATGTGCATGTGTTAACAGTGCCAAAATGTGAGATAGCTTAAGTAATCTGACAATTGCTACTTTTATTGTGTGTAAAAATCTGACTAATTAATTAGTTTCGTGGTTTGTATCAAAAGAGAGGAGATCTAGTTCCTGTAAACTAATTAGTAATTAGTAATTGACGGCATGGATGTTTGAAAAGAGAACAATGGTGGACGGAGGGTTTATTGGTATGATCTGCTAGAAGGAATGTCTTGTGTAGAAACACAAGTTGAGATCTGGAATGTATTTGAAATGTTTGATTATTGGAGAAAAAACTGGAAAATATGTTACTTTGGGTTCATATTGGGCTAATAAGATGATGCGATTAGGACTGTTTAAAGTGAGGGATCGTAGAAATTTATTTTAAGTGCATAATTTGCCTTTAAAACATGTATGCTTGTAATTCGGCCTGACAAAATAATGAGTCGAAGCATGTCTTTCCGTAGTCTAAGAGCAACATAATGTGATGTTGATGTTTTTTCCTGCCAAGTGGTGTTTATTGTTTGTGCAATTTCCAAAATTTTTTAAATGATGTCCTTGGTACTTATAATTTTGAGAAGAATATTTCAACGTTCAATGCAGTTTTCATCATTAAAACCTTAAGTTCTTCACTGTCTAAATTTCCTGCAAGCTGTTCATTTATTATCCAGCCGTGAATTTCTTTGAAAAGTGAACAGAAATAACAAATAGTACAATATATTGGAAAGAACACAAGCATTTGTTTCGTCTAATTTTAATATGCTTCACATTCTTGTCCAGCCCTTTGCTTCATAACTTTTGCCTTTTCTAATTTCTGTCAAAGAAAAATTTCCAGATTTCTTACTTTATGATTTTTGAGATGATGACATTAATATGATTGGTGGTCATGCTTTTCTTCATGCAGTCAGGTTTACATGGCCAAGGAACGCAAGACGGGTGAAATAGTTGCTTTGAAGAAAATAAGAATGGACAATGAAAGAGAAGGGGTACATTTTTATTCTTATTTTTTTATTTGTTTGTATAAATTACTTGATTGACATTGATATATCTCCTTTATATCTTCTGTTTAATCCTTTTATGCTTTTAGTTTGTATGCATTGTGTCTCAGTTCAATGAGTTAAAAATGGGTTGTCAGTTTATCTTGCTCAATATTGAAAGGGAATATATGTTCCACTATTAAATAATTCTTGAATTTTCTGCAGTTTCCCATTACAGCAATACGTGAAATCAAAATTCTAAAGAAGCTACATCATGAAAACGTGCTTAAGTTGAAAGAGATCGTGACATCTCCTGGTAAGGCTGTAAGCTTTCCTATTTTATTGTGCATGTATGGTGTTGCACTTTTGATGTAATTATTCATTACATAGTGTAGGAGTGGTTTCCTTTAGATATCTAAATTTATTGGGCTGTTTTTCAGGTCCTGAGAAGGATGAGCAGGGGAGGACAGGCAAGCCTTCTACTCTTGCATGTGTTGCTGTTGGTTTATCACGAGTTTTAGTGTGTGGATGTGTCCATCCAAGTGCACATGTGCATGCACATACCATTCTTTTGATGGTTTTGCATCCAACGATGCACATGGTCAGCTTGTCTAAGGGTAGTTGATTAATGACCACTGTAATGTGGGTTTGCAGATGGTAACAAGTATAAAGGTGGAATATACATGGTCTTTGAATACATGGACCATGATTTGACAGGCCTGGCTGATCGTCCTGGGATGAGATTTTCGGTTCCTCAAATTAAGGTATCAAGAAGAGATGGAGCTTCTGATGCTTCACATTGGCACTATCCTTTTCTTCTCATCATTTTATCTCAGACTCTTGCATTTTTTTTCTTTAGTGTTATATGAGGCAGCTTCTAACAGGCCTTCACTATTGTCACATAAACCAAGTGCTTCATCGTGATATAAAAGGTAATTAAGGAAACAAATAATTTATTGGTGAATATTGTTTTTTACTTCGGAAGACAATGGGTCGTTAAACTCTTTTTTCATTGCAGGCTCTAATCTTCTCATAGACAATGAAGGTAATTTAAAGCTTGCAGATTTTGGGCTTGCTCGATCATTCTCAAGTGATCACACTGGAAATCTTACAAATCGTGTTATTACTTTATGGTACAGGTAGAGTTTTATACAATGAAAAGACTGTTCGTATTTGATAAGCTAAAATTTTACTTTCTATTACACAGTGCACTACTTCTTTCCACCTAACTAATGTGAGAAATATGAAGAAACATAAAAACAAACCTGAAACTTTTACTTCTTTTAAGCAGACCGCCAGAGTTGCTGCTCGGAGCAACAAAGTATGGTCCAGCTGTTGATATGTGGTCTGTTGGCTGTATCTTTGCTGAACTTCTTCATGGGAAACCAATTTTTCCCGGAAAAGATGAGGTAAGTGGATTAGTATTCTTGATTGTTACACACCTAATGAATGATCATCACCTTTCACTTGGGCAGAAGGATTTGAATTGTAAGATGTGAATTTGATAATGAATTAGTTTCGTTTTTTTAGTTTTTATTTTATTAAACATGAATCTCAGTTTATGAATATGAGTAAAAAACCTTATTTGAACATGGATCTGAAATATCAGGTTCACTTCAGATCTAGCTCAATTAAGTTCTCCACCGTATCCGAGAATCTAACTCCTTTCATGAAGTAGGTTAACTTTCATTCACAAAATTTAACCACCCCTAATTTTAAATCATTCCTTCCTAAAATAACATCACTGTTAAATGTGTTTTTGAGTGGATAATGAGATTTTAATTTTAGAAAGAGAAGGAAAAGGAAAAACAAGGGGAGAGACCCATTATTCAAGTGTTCACAATCTTGCTAGGCCTGCATCATGATCATGTCTCGATAATTTTGAGTGAAATAAATTAGTGATAGTGATCTTTCTATCGTGTTTTTGGTCAGGTATTGATAGCTAGCCTTCTATAGATGTGCTTTATTTGATTAGTTATGGGATAAATACATAAAAGGTTCCTAATTTGTTATAGGGTTAAAGCAATAGTGGCGAAATGTTACAGGAGTAGTTAAAGGGTAATTTACTAAGATTTTAATTTGTGTTTAATTATTATTTAGTGGATTGTATGAATTTTCTTATATATATTTTGGTAGCTGTGGGGCTGAGGCTCATTACAGTGGTTATAGTTATTAAAGTGATTGTTAAATTCTTAACATTGTTTTTTCCCCCTCTAAGGCCAATCAACCAACCTAGTTCCCTAGTCAAATGTTAAAGTCAACAATTATTACCACCTACTTTATATTTAAAAAGAGGAGTTGTTCCAAATGTTTACAAGGTTTTTATCCTGCTGTCTATACTAGGTGATTTCATCCATAAATTGCCTTCTTTTTTGTTTGGATTATTAGTTTTTGTGTTTCATTACTATGTAGACACATGTATGGTAACTTGTTTGTTATTTTCAAGACTTCCCTAACAAAAGTTTGTTGTTGTGATTTGGAGAAAAAGTTGTAGGAGTTGAATTTAGGTAGCAATTTGATTCTTTTAATTGTGACATCAGTAACTTGCTGACTTGCTATAATTCTGATAGTCATTTTTTTTTTTTTTACTTTCGTAGCCAGAACAATTAAATAAGATTTTCGAGTTGTGTGGATCTCCAGATGAGGTTAATTGGCCTGGAGTTTCTAAGACTCCTTGGTATAATAATTTTAAACCAACGAGGCCCATGAAGAGACGCCTGAGGGAGGTTTTCAGACAGTAAGTTTTACCAATTTTTGTGCCTTTTGCCTAATTCTTCAAACCCCACCACTCATCTTCCCCCCCCTTCTTACCTCTTTTTTTTTTTTGTGTAATAGTTTTGACCGTCATGCTCTGGAGTTATTGGAGAGAATGCTAATGCTTGATCCCTCTCAGGTATTTTTTTTATCAGTTTTTTTAAGATTCATTTTGTTTAATATGATAGAGTTGGCTTAGATTATCCTATGTTCTACTACTGGTTCTGGTGTCTGAATGTCTGTTTAAATGTGTAGGAGTCGAGTTATCTGTCATTTTAAATTGCAGTTACATGCAAACGTGAATTTGGACTATTCCCGCCCTTAGGGCTGCACACAGTTTGGTAAACTGACCGAACTAAACTGGTTCCTTGCATCTTTTGATGAATCTGTGTTACATCTTCCTTGAGAGTGCAAAGTTCTTTGCTTTATTATCAGGGATGTACATGCTTAACTAGTGAGATTTTCTTTTTGCATTTCTTGGCAGTGCCTTTTTCTTTCTGATTGATTTTGTTTAGAAGCCCTAATATGAGTATGTGCCATCTTCTTGCTTAATGTTATTATTCGACTCTGTTAGCCAATAGCCATAATATTAGTCATTCTGCACTAGTGGCTCGTAGACTATTGTGCACTTTATTTTCAATTTGGTTTTCTTACCTCATGGTTTTGATGATAAACGTTGGCCTGATGAATTGGCTGCTTTAAGTGTTGTAAAGGTGGCAACTTTCACTTTTTAATTAATTAATTAATTTAATTAATTTAATTTTTTAATTTTGAAGTAAATGGATATGGATCTCTCTCTCTCTGAACATTTGTATGAGAATTGCTCTCTGTGAGGTAACCTAGGTTCAGATCCAGGTTACAGTTTATTTTGCCTTCTGATCTATGATAAGTTTTGACGAACTCTAGCAAAACAGAAAAAAGTGCATGCAAAAAGATTAAAGAGTGGGAGAGGCAAAAAATGCCCCTATAATGTTCTCTGGATGATCAGTTGGTGGTGTTCTGAATGCAAATTCAAATTTTCACTGTGCTGCATCAGTTGAATTATGTTCAACTATTTTTCACTTTGTGCTTGGATTTTTACTATTTTTCATTATAAAACAGAGAATATCTGCTAAGGATGCACTTGATGCTGAATATTTCTGGACTGACCCATTGCCTTGTGACCCTAGGAGGTTTGGCTTGCTCTTGGCCACAATGTTTTATTTTAAATAACACAATGATTGTAGCATGTTAGTAGGGTTGTTTCCTTGACCGATTGTTTTCCTTTTCTTGGTTAGTTTACCCAAATATGAATCATCCCACGAGTTTCAGACAAAGAAAAAGCGCCAGCAACAAAGACAGCACGAAGAAAATGCAAAACGTCAGAAACTGCAACACCCCCAGCAGCATGGCCGCCTTCCACCTATTCAGCAGTCTGGTCAGGCACATGCACAAATAAGGTCAGGGCCTAATCAGCCCATACATAATTCACAACCAGCAGTCACTGCAGGGCCTAGTCACCATTATGGCAAGCCTGGGCCTGGCCGATACCCCCAAAGCGGAACAAGTGGAGGATATAACCATCCAAACCGTGGAGGTCAAGGTGGAGGTTATGGGAGCGGACAATATCCTCCACATGGTCGGGCTCCGCCCTATGGTTCAAGTGGCATGCCTGGTGCCCCTCGTGGTGGTGGGAATAGTGGATATGGAGTTGGTGCTCCAAATTATCCCCAAGGTGGCGCTCCATATGGTAGTTCTGGCGCTGGTCGAGGTTCAAACATGATGGGCGGAAACCGTAACAACCAGCATTATGGATGGCAACAGTAGTGTGATTTGATTATTTAACTCAGTTTAAGCATATATTGAAATCATGGTCATTTGACTTGGTTAGGATTTTCCTATGGTTCCTGCATTTTCAAATTCTTGAACTTGTATCTATCTTAAATATATGTTTATAAATATCCAAAGATTATCTAATTGGATAAAGCATTATCCAATAGAAATGAAAGTGAATTGAAATCCATTTAAGAGTATATTAAGCTGTTAATAATTTTATTACTTAAATTATTTAAATATGAAAAAATACAATCATTGCTCGTTATGCAGACATAGCAAATGTATATGTTCGAATTAATACGTCAAAGAGGACAGTTTCTTCACAAGTGAAACAATTGGGACAGTCAGTGAGATTTTTTTCATGTGATGGTTTTGTCGTCAAAGTTATTTGGATATCGACTCGTCCTTTGTAAATTAGTTGAGTCCGTGAGGAAACAACCCTTTCCAATTTTAGGAGCTCTCTAAATTATTAATATAACTGATAATTTCAGTTTTTTTTCTTAATTTATTGAATTTACGATTGCCAGATGCATATGCTCAAACTATTTAAACAGCTAACAATAGTTAAACGTTATTAAAATAATTAATTTTGTAAAATAAGTCATCCTCCTCTTAAAATACATTAGTTGGTACAAATTGAAATTTTTATTATTAACCATATTTAATTTCAAATTCATTTTGAACTCTCCTCGACAATTTTATTAAAGTATCATTTCTATATGAGCGAAAAAACGTGTTAAAAAAGGAAAAAAAAATAATATTCCAAAGATATTTCTTTCTGTTTGTATCAGGAAAAAATCTATTAATTAATAGTTGATATCACTGTGACAGTTGAGGTGGCGGCAGAAAATCCAGTTTTGGAGCGCTGGAACGGATAAACATAAACATCAGGTGTTTGTTCTGAAGCGGCAACCACTGAACCTGTTCAACAATTTCCAACTTTCTTCTTTTTTTTTTTTTACGAAAAAAGAAAAGACATCACAGGTTTGGACCATTTCTATACCCTACAATCCATGCAATCTTTCAAAAGTAATTGCATATTTGTTTTTGTTTTTTATTTGCAGCTGAATTTAAAAGTCACTCAACCTTTTACGTACTATCATCCCGCTAAGCTCACACTGTTAATATTTCCGATTTTTTTTATTACATTTTAAGTTTATTTTTAGAATTCAAGAAAAAATTTATTTTTTTTACCCTTATTTCAATTTCATCTAAGGAAATATTGGAATTTGAAATAATAACAAAATATTTAGATAATTTAAAATGAAAATCTTAAGATTTTTTTATGTAAAAAGTTGATAGTTTAATTAAGAATGGAAAAATTTTTTATTAATTAGTAGATTACTGTGTTTGGTTATTCTTAAATTTAATGATGAATTATGAATAAATTAATACATCAATCTTATTTATTTATTATAATTTTAAAAAATTAATCAATTTATTAATAAAGCGGTCTATCAATTATATATTAAAAATATGAAATTTCAAATGTGGGATTTTATATTTTGAACTCTCCAACCTTAAAAAGAAAAGGTGTTTTTTTTATAAAAAAAAGAGCAACTTCAACATGATTAGCATTAAGTTCTCTATTTACTTAAAACCAAGACTACTTATTAGATCCGTGAAAAGATGAAAGAAAATTGTCCCTTTTTTGTAAATTCGTTTCTTGCTTATATTTTCTCTGACTATATAAACTTAACACTCATCTCTCAACCAACCTTCACTAGTAATAGTGTATATACAAGAACACACCTTCCAAACCATTAATGGCTTCCTTTTCTCCTAGGTCAAGTAGGTTCATATTTGTGTTGTCTTCCATTTTGGTTGGCTCTTTTGTGGTTGCTTCTTCCGGTAACTTCTACCGAGAATTTGATATAACTTGGGGACAAGGTAGAGGAAAGATCCTAAATAATGGTCAGCTTCTTTCTCTTTCTCTTGATAAAACTTCAGGCTCTGGCTTTCAATCAAAGAAAATGTATCTTTTTGGCAAGATTGATATGCAACTCAAGCTTGTTCCTGGCAACTCTGCTGGCACTGTCACTGCGTATTATGTAAGTTCTCAACTATTGTTAATCTGTACAACTATTCAGTTCTACATGTTCTTTTATCCATAAACTCTAATTTTATTTTATTTTTTTAAAATTATTTATTCAAAATTTGAAATGACTTTTTGAAATTTATTTTCTAGTATATTGATTTAATGTATATACTCATAGTAGGCAAGATTAACATTTCTCACCTAAAAGTGGATTATAAAAAAAAAATTTATATGAATAATGTATTGATTTAATATATTAAACGGCTTTAAATCCACGTAAGATGTAATTGAAAAACACATTTATTAAAAAGATTAAAAATATTCACACTTTACAGTTTGAAAGAATATTCTTCGACACAAAGGATATATTCATTTTTTTTTAAAAAAATAGTTTTTGAATTTCTCAAATTCAAAATATTTAGTAAACTAATATTACTAGCTAGCTGTTTAATTTTATTGTGTTATTTCAGATGAAATCAGCAGGATTCACATGGGATGAAATAGACTTTGAGTTCTTGGGAAACTTGAGTGGTCAACCTTATACACTTCATACCAATGTGTATAGCCAAGGCAGGGGTGAGAGAGAGCAACAATTCCACCTTTGGTTTGACCCAACAGCAGATTTTCACACCTATTCTATTCTTTGGAATCCTCAGCACATTGTGTGAGTATTAATTAGCCATTTCTTTTTTTTTTTTAAATTCCATTTGAAATTTTTTTTTATTTTTATATTCATTGAGAGTCTTGATGAGCCGTTAATATTATAGATAATACAATAGAAATAATTCTTTTTTCAATTCACCAAATTGATCGAATAAAAATAATTTTCATTTCAGTTCATTAAATTGATCGAGAGAATTTAAATTCAAAATAGGAGAGGGGTCGGACACAAGATCGACTCATTCTCAGTTGTTTAAAATATTTATTTTTTTCAAAAGTGATTCTGATTGATTTTTAGTTAGTTTTGAACTAGTTTTCAGTCAATCTCTTGAGAAAGCAAAGGCCTAAGAAAAGAACAATTTCTGAGAGCAGCTATATTGTTTCGTTGAGCACAGCTGTAGCGTTGTCCCACGTGTGTGCTATTTCACCCTCAGCCATCGCCATGTGGCCAAAATGTACAACCAGGTGAAGCAAGCACCATGTTTCGGTTCTCGCCATGTGTCCACACAGACCCTAGGATGCTCGACCCTTTCAAATCAAATTGAATTAGTATTAATTGAAAAAATTAAATTTTTATATAAAAAATTATAATTTAATCCAGTTAATTTAATTTAATTTAGGATCTTAATTTTATTTTAAGAATTAAATCAGTTCGATTTTTTAAGATTTTTATTTTTATATTAAAAGCTAAACGGAACTGAATTAATTAAATATGTGTAAATAATATTAAAAAAAAAAGAAGAAAATTACCTTTTTTTATATATAGTTCACTTAAAATTTCAAATACTAAATATCCTCACTAGATAGCTTTGCACTTTTATTTGAAGAAAAATAAATAAATTTTAACTATTGATTTTAATTCTTGAATTAGGTTCTTGGTTGATGGAACTCCCATAAGAGAATTCAAGAACATGGAATCAAATGGTGTTCCTTACCCAAAAAAGCAGCCAATGAGGATATACTCTAGCCTGTGGAATGCAGACGATTGGGCCACTAGAGGTGGTCTTATAAAGACTGATTGGAGTAAAGCTCCTTTCACTGCCTCTTACAGAAACTTCAATGCTCAGCCTTCGCTAAACCAGCAACTGGGTGCAACTATCCAACGAAAGCTCAAATGGGTGCACCAAAATTACATGATTTACAATTATTGCACTGACACTAAGCGATTCCCTCATGGCTTCCCTCCAGAATGTTATCATTAGCTAATAGTGTAATTAATTATTCCTAAACATATCAATTATTGTAAGATAATATGTATATGTATATGTGTATGCCTCATGTCTATTTGGGTAAATATGTATATAACATTCTACATGTAATAATACAATTTTGAATAAGTTCATTGCACTAAAAAAAATTTAAATTGCAAATTCAAATAAATAACTTATTGGTTCAGCTCAGATAAACAAGCAAGTTTAGTTATTATTATTTGAATCAGTAAGTTAGAGGTTTAATACCCGACTCTTAGCCAATAATGACTAGGTGGCTGCGGTGCTTTTCATGAATAATTGAAATTTTATTTTTTAAGTATTAAAAGGGGATACGAATTTATACATGTATTTAATATTAGATGAAATGAATGGAAAAAGAATAAAATAATCTTAAAATATAATTAAAAATAAAAATAAATAAATTGTGTGTTGAAAAAGAAAAAATAGCTCGGTGCTAGATAATTACTGTAGTACAATTAATCTAAAGTAACGTGTTAGATAACATGAATCTATTTAGCAATTCCCTATAAATATAAATATTATATATATATACATATATAGATTTCTACATTAGGTGCTATTCAAATATGAATAAATAAAGAAAAATCTGTAAATTTATAAAAAAAATAAAATACTAAATAAAGAGATAGCCATGAATGGAGAAGAAAAAGAAGAAACAGCCAACTTTTTTAGAAATATATATAAATAAGATATATACATTAATTAGTGCAAGCAAAATATTTTCAAAAATTCACAAAAAAAAGAGAGGAAAAAGAAAAACTAAAGGTTTTTTTTTTCCATTTTTAACTTTCTTTTATTTCAAATTTAACACATATATATATATATTTGAATTTTGATTTTCCCAATAAATTAAAAAACCAATAATGAAAATTTAAGAGATTGTTAGATAAATTCTTACATACAAAAAAAAATTCTTTTTTTACTAAATGAACATTTCAGTGAATTGGCATGATTTATAATTTAATAAATTTATTTTTATGTGTGAATTCATTTATATACCAAAAATTATACTTTAAAAAGGAATTAATTATTTTTGTGTTGATATGGAAAGAAATGAAGAGTTAAATTTTACGAATTCAATTCTATAGATTTGAATATAATTAAACCTAAATTCTATTAAAGTTTCTAAATAAATTTTATAAATTTAAAAAATCCATCCTCCTAATCTTCTAAGATTATTATGCCAAAAATATATTAAAATAAAATAAATAAATTTTAAATTTTAAATTTTAAATTTATTTATAAATAAATTCCATTCATTTTATGTTAAATGGAGCATCAATGACAAAATAGAAAATAATAATACACAGCGCGTTAAACAGGAAACATTTGGTAGAATGCAGTGGTGTATGGACTGTGACGGTATTTTTGACAGCTCAAGTCTTTGCGCGCATGAACAAAAACCAAGCCTTTTGATTTCTTTCATTTTCTTTCTTTATTAGTTGAACAGGAAAAACGCAACGTATCGACGTCGTTTAGGAAGGAAGCGCACGTCTTTCTCTTTTTTTTTTTTTTTTTGTCAACCTGTCCGGATTCATTTCCAAAAATAGGCTAATCTGGCTTACTTAATCATGATTAAGTTTTTATCCCTACCTGTAGGTGCATTTAGTGAAGATCTAACATCTTTAATTTAATATTTAATATTTAAAAATGTATTTAAAAGTGGTTTAATTTGACTTTGGTTCTACTAAAATCTTCGTTGTCTTAAATTCTACATTAGGCTAATCTGTATTCTATTTTTTTTCTTTTAACCTTGTCGCTTCCCTGCGTTCCTTCTCTATATAAATACAATCACTATATCAAATTAAATTCATCACTAACCTATTTTCATTTTACATTCAAGTATGAGAGGAGCAGTAGGGTTAATTATCTCTCTTCTAATCAGTTTCTCGTCGGCTTTCGTCGCCGGTAACTTCTATGATGACTTTTACGTTACATGGGGAAATGTTCAAATGAACAATGGAGATCTTTTGACACTCTCTCTTGATGAATCCTCTGGGTCAGGATTTCAATCAAAGAATGAATATTTATTTGCAAAGATTAATATGCAGATTAAACTTGTCCCTGGAAATTCTGCTGGAACTGTCACTGCCTATTACGTAAGTCTCTCTTTCTTTGCATGTATATGTAATGGAGCCTTAATAAATATTCTGATAATTAATATTATACTTTGATATATGGTGCAGTTTTCCTCATTAGGAACAAATCATGATGAGATAGACTTCGAGTTCTTGGGGAATTTAAGTGGGGATCCTTATATTCTTCATACCAATATATATAGTCAAGGCAAAGGAGATAGAGAAAAACAATTCTATCTCTGGTTCGATCCTACTGATGATTTTCACACTTACACCATTCTTTGGAATTCGCAACGTATAATGTAAGAATACACTAATTAATCTTCTTTCAAATAATAAATACAAATTCTTTATACTGAATTGGACTTTGTCAACTTCAGATTCTTTGTGGATGGCATTCCTATTAGAGAATTCAAGAACTTGGAATCCAATGGAGTTCCATTTCCAAGTTATCAACCAATGAAAATTTACTCAAGTCTTTGGAATGCTGATGATTGGGCTACAAGAGGTGGTCTCGTAAAGACAGATTGGAGTCAAGCTCCATTCATTGCTTCTTACAGGAACTTCAGTGCCAAGACTTGCGTATGGTCTAATGGAACATCTTCCTGTGGCACAAATTCTGCAGCTGACGATGATTCATGGCTCTGGGAAGAGCTTGATTATGCTCGACAAGGTCAGGTGAAATGGGTGCAAGATAATTGCATGATATATCATTACTGTAAAGACACTAGACGATTTCTACAAGGCCTTCCTACTGAGTGTTTTCTCACCAATTAAGAAGCTGTATAAACAAAGGGGAAAAACTGGGAAAAATTTATCTAGACGGTTCATATACAAATCAAACAAATGAAATGAAATGAAATTTTTTTTTTTTACCTTATTATGTATGCATATTTCTTGTGTGTGCTTTAGATTATTTATTACTAGTCAAATGCTAATGCATCGCACGGAATGTGCAATTTTATTATTTAAAAAAAATTAAATAGCATTTTAAGTTTCATTATTTATCTTCGTATTTTTACAAATTCAAAATTTTAAGGTATGGACTTTAATTATTTTTTATATCCAATTAATATAATCTCATTATAAATCGGAAAAAGAAGCAATTTAGACAAAAATTTTAGAGTATTAGAAACGTAATATTGAAAATTTTATTACTTTGAAATAATATCAATGATACACTTAATTTCATTCACTATTGAAAAAAATAAAATAAAAAGTTTTATTACTTGAAAGAATATTAATAATGTTATAACTTTTATTAATGATATAACATATTAAATTGTAATAAATTTATTATTTGGACTATTTATGTCAAAAAAATTGAGAATCTTCTATTAATGTAATATAATTATATGATTACAATTAAGAATTCAATTTCTTCAAATTAGATAATCAAATTAAAAATAATAAGAACACCACATAAGCAATTCAATTACTCTTATAATTCATTCTTTTCCTTATTTGTTATTTACATTCATAAATAATATAATAAAATATAGTGCCAGATTAGGTCGAACCAATAATATAATAAAATATGGTATTATTTTTTTTTATTTGAAATATTAATGAAGAAATAGAATAATAGAACACAAAAATGAATTTTTTATTACTAATTGTTTTTAAACGCGCCAAATGGGCTCGAACATGACTTTCTGCTCAGAAAACAGACGGTCTTTCCACTGCAGAGCTACAGGTGCATAATTTGAGGACATGCGGTTCCTTTCTTGTATATAACATAATCCTTATAAAGGAAATGAACATTAGAATATAAAAACTAAAATTTTTTTCACTAATGTATCATTAAACGCACCAAGTAAGCATCGAACTATGACTCTCTGTTCAGGAAGCAGATGCTCTATCGGCTGAGCTACAGGCGCAAAATTTCACAAGTTCGGCTCAATTAAAATTAACAGATCTTAAATTTTAACCAGAAGTTAAATTAACAAGAAAAAAAATGTGACAAATATAAGAAAGCTGTTATTCCTGTGATTTTGTATTGGTAAAATATTATATTATTTTCTATAATATTACTTTTCAAATACTAATTTATTTTTAATGTTGATAAAGTTTGGAGGATTGTGTTATAGTCCAATAGTAAGATTCCCCAATCACTTTCACAATGGCTAGGGTTTGGGTCCTTCTCTCCACCTCCCTCCCCCGTTAAATAATAATAATAATAATAATAAAGTCTACATTTCTATTTATTTCTTTTCTATAATTATATATTTAGTAACTCTTTTTTTATAACTCAAATACTAGGTTAATCCTTATTAGGTTATTGGACAAGTTTATTCCTTTATTGATTTTGTGCATAGTTTTGAAAATCAAACCGAATCGGACTAGCCGATTTGATCAATTTAATCAAAAATCGAAATGTGGTCTAGTCCGGATTAAATAATAAAACTAGATATTTCACGAGCCAGCATAAACTAGCGAAAACCATATGAAAATCAATGAATCGGACCAATAGTTAGCATGGGTCAATTCAAATTTTGTGTTGTTTTTTTTTTAATGTGGGCTTTTCTTTTAAATCTAGACCTGTTAAAAAATAGAGCCACTAATTTTTTAGTTTTTGATCTCTTTATTTCTAAGTCCAAAGTACTAATATATTAATCAAAATAATTAAATTGCACAACTTTAAAACCAAATATGAAAAATAAGATTATATTTATGGTAATTTAATTTTACATTCTTTTTTAAATTTTAGAACTAAAGTTTGATTGCATTCTATAAATACACAAAAATTCACATAAATATTAAAATATATAATAGAATTATTTACATTTCAATTATTTTATTATTGATTATTTAGTTAAAACTTTTTTTTATCAACAACTAGAACGGTAGAATTTTATTAAGGATAGAAATAGGAAAAAAAACTTATTAAATTTAAGTGGACTACACCCAAGCTAATAGCCTTTCCCTATACACCCAAATCTTAACTCAGAATCGTCAAGAAAAAAGTCCAAACAAACAGAGCAAAACCACACTAGAAACCTCCTTAAGACAAGAGAAAAGTGTTAGAAACAAACCAAAAAAAAAGCTAGAACCATAAATAAACAAAGAGAGAGACCCAAAAAATACAACCAAGCCAAGAATGGCGTCGAAGCAGTAACAGTTTTCTTAGCTAAAGAATCTGTGAAATGATTGCTACCTCTTGGAACAAAAACAAATTGAATTTGATTGAGTTGAGACAATCTGATCGAACTTGTTAAATTTCTCCCACCATTCATGGTCTTTTTATCTTTTACATAATCCAGCACAAAGCATTTTTAGATTTTGGCTCCACAATCAAAGGAAAATTCTTAACATGAATTCCAATAAAACTCAATAGTCGAAAAGAAAGCAAGAAGTTCCGCCTCGTTCGAATTCAAAATACCGACTGGATGATAAAAAATACGTTTAACTAATTCGTTGCTATCCCTTAGCACATCATTAACCCCTAATGGACCCCGCTTACCTAAAGAAGATCCATCAATATCAAACTTTATCCGACGCTTCCACTGATTTCTTATTCATTGTGTGAAGGACCTGTTTGACAATATTAATTGTTTTAATAGTGTTCTACCAATTGTTAGCTTTTAGTTTTTTAATTAATACTTGTTCATATAGTGGGTTTAAATTGGAGTAAACTATCGGTATCTAAATCTTATAATCAGGACTGCCTAATTCAGTTTGAGGTTGAGTCATAATTAAAGCTCTTCCCCTCTCTTTATAGGTGTATTTAGTGAAAATTAAACTCGAAAGCTTTTCGCACATGCCGAAATTATGTTGTCAGGTGAGCCACAATCTCTAGGTAATTAATTTTTTAATTTAAAATGATAAAAAAGGATATTAATTTTTTAATTAGCTAATTCGAAAAAAATGGTGGATATAATTGTTAAAAAAGTTAATTAATCTATATAAAAAAGTCCCTCAACTCCTAAAAGCATTATAAATACTATGTTAGGTAATGCAAACTGTTGTAAAACAAGTTGGAAATGACAAATTTATTTTGGCCCACTTATAAATTGTCATTTCACCCCCTCCCCCGTCCAAAAACAAAAAAATTCTACTCCAATGCTGGAGCTATGTGACGATGTTAGAAGTGGGATCATGAGATCCACTGCACTTGTGAGAAAATTAAACTTAATATATATTGGCTTGGCTTGGAAACCCACTGAGTTGCTTTCAAGAATTCAAAATAATTTAAATTCTGAATATAGACCCTATTTTTTTTATTAGTCCCATCTTGATTCTACTAGCTTCATGTATATTTACCATTATATAAAAATATAAAAACATTACCAGAATCACTCTTTTAAATAAGCAAATACAAATTACAAATGATAAATACACTAATTGTGAAGAAAATTCAAAACTAGATCTCAAGCTAACAACTTAATTGGTGCGGGCAGATGTTACACTTCACCCTCCCCACCTTGTGCTTAGCCGATGTGCTTCACTTCCACCCTCCCCACCTTCACCATCCTTATATATTTCACTTCTATTTTGTGTTTAACTGACGTAGGATTCGCCTAAGATAAGCTAACGTCTCAAGCTAGCACCTCAACTAATGCGGATGTTATAAATTACCTCTCTAGTAATTATTGAAAATATACATTTCTATGTTTAAAAAGCCACCTCATAATTAAAAGCTAGGCTTACGCACAAGAATAACCAAATGGATAACCTCATTATTCGGCTGAAAGATAGATAGAACCTCAAAGCCAATCAAGTCACAGGGTAAAGAAATGCTCTTGCTCCATTTGCACTTCTTACTAACAAATTCCCTCCTGCTTCCATATACTTCCTTACATGCACACAAACACCTTCTCTTCTTTGCTCGTTCCAACCAAAGCAACCAAGAAAATGCAATCTTATTCTCCGAGTTTCTCTTTCACTTCCATTACATCACAAGTGTGAAACTTCATTCTCTTTTTAAAATCAGCGTCCAAAGCAATAATCTATCGTGCCACATCATTTGCAGACTCATCGATATCAAAATGAGTTGATTTTAAGTGATGTGTAGTCATTACAAGAGAAGTTAAAGGCATTAGCCATGATCCTACAAAGGCTACTTTCTTAGGATGCTGTATTCCATTTCGTTCAATATTCTGATTTCCATGTTTACTAGCTTCATATAGTTCCCATAATAAGGAAAAAGATTAAGGTTGTTAAAGGGTTTTGGGATTTTATTTAAGAAGATTGCGAATTTAAGCTCTAATAGACCTTCAGCTCGATGGCAAAGATTAATGAGGTTATTATGCATTTCTTGCACTTGTGAGGATAAAGTTTCAATATCTATAAATGATGGAAGGGATACATAACTTGACGACGTTAGTCAAGAGGGTATTAACTTATTTTGAAGGCCTTAGCGAATCGAATTTGAACACACTATTATGGATTTCAGTAATGTGAGCTATGAGATGCTCGGTTGGGATTTGGGTTTCAAAAATAGAATTTTGGAGAGAAGCCATTGTTGAATATTGTGTAAGTTGAGATTATTTAAGTGGGCTCTTTGTCTTGTGGGAAGAGACCTGTCTATAGGAGTATTTCAATTAATTTGGCATGAGATTTAGAAAATTATTTGAACAAAGATGTACATCTTTCAGAAAAATTATTTGTATTGTAAGGATATCCCAAAATTCTTCAGGTTCACACCAAATTCCTAAATTGCATTGAGAGTCAAAGATTATATTAAATTATAGAACACGACATTTAGAGTAATTATCCACACGTTTTGTTTTGTTTTTATTTGTCTAGAAGCTACAAGGAAGAAGCTAGCTTCTGTGTATTTGGTTTGATTTTCACATGCTTGGATCAAAGTGGTATTTAGATAAAGTCTCTATAGTCTAAATTTCAAATCTCGAATTTTATAGGTAAAGTTCGTCCCTAGTGATTGAAAAACTAATATTTAACTAGTTTATAATGTATATGTACGCTTAGTATTTGCTAATTATAAATGCAAATTATTATTTAATAATTTGAAAGTCCTATGTATTTATTTATTTATGATGAAACATAAATAAAATGTTAGTGATTTACTTTTAATTAGTACCTTTAATTGTTCAATTTAATAATAATAAAAATGATATAGAAAAAAGTCCTAGAAAAGATAAAAATTTTGACTCCGAGTAAAAGTTGAAGAAATTCTTTTGTTATATTAACTGATTTCATTCTGATAATGAGATGAGCGTCTAGTTGCACAGATATAATGAGCAGGACGATACTTATTAGGAGTGAGCAACAGTCGAGTCGGGTCAAAACCCGACCCGACCCGAAACTCAAATTAAGGGTTTTTAACTGCACCAATCCTACCCATTTAATAGTTCGGGCTCCGCCCAAAAAACCCGATTAATATCAGGTCAAATAATTTGCGCCCAATTTAACCCGATTGTTAGAGTTTTTAGCAATCTAATAAGCAATGGAACTCTTATTATGCAGCCACATATTATTTCGGCCCATTGAGTCCCCAATAAATAAAATAAAAAAATAAAATTCCAAATTGATGAAAACTCTTACGACTAAGATGACTCAAACTAAAAATATCTCACTCGTTATATTATGGCAAAGAGGACTCAAACTAAAAACATCTCATTTATTACATAAGTAAGAAAATCAATAAAACCACGCCTTGTTGACTTAAGGATTTTGATTTTATAACATTTAATATTGATAGATTACATTATTAATTTGTGAAAAAAATAATTTATTAATTTAATGATTTCATTTCAATTTAAATTTTTAATTACAATCTAGTTTAATTGAGTTCGGGCATCTCAATTATTTGTTTGAATCAATGGACGTAAATAATATTCAATTGAGCCAACATAAAAAATAAAAAAGGTTGCAAAGTTTGTATACTTAAAGTGGGCTTATGGCTTTGTGTATGATGGTCTCGTCCGCGAGTTTTATCCGTAAGTCTTCAAGGAAAAGTCGTTGATATTGTCTCTGTAGAGTCTACTGAGAAGTTTTTAATTTGATTTGGGTAAGTCTTTTAACATGACATAAGAAATGATGATCTCATTGCATTTGTTCATGCATAGCAAATCTAATTTGAATTCCAAGTCTTGAAAAGGTCAAAAGAGTGAAACTTCGTTACCAAGTGCAAAACGACTACAATATTAATTCTGTATGCAGAAAATTCCACAAAAGCAAACTTTTTTTTTTTGACAAAATGGTTTTTCAAGTACGTTGGATGGTCGTTATCACTGTTGAATAAGAATGTGTTATCCAATAATTTTGACAAATGGGTGAGTTTGATGGATTCTTGTTCTTATCCTTATCCAACAAGAAAATTGTTTTTTTTTTTTTATATAACCATGACATGTAATTTCTTTCGAGACGTAAACTATAAATATTTTTTCCCCTTTCGAACAAGTGTGATTTCTCAAATTAAATTTATATTCTCACTTGATAATTTACATCATCTCAATTAATATTTTATCGTTGATTTATAATGATATAATTTACATTATCTCATTTAATACCTTATCGTTGGTTTGTAATGATAAGTGATTGTAGTTGCTAATTTTAAAATATTCATATTTAAAATTGTTTTGGGACTTTCTTTTTTATTTAAAATTTTATTATTTATGTACGTTTTTAACACTATTTAAAGTAACTACTTACAAATTTAAAGTATTTAAATTCAATATCATTTAAAACGCCTCTTTTATTAGTGATTAATTTTCTCAAAATGCATTACACGTTACTTGTATTCATTGTTTTCTATTGGTGTAAGTAAATATAATTAAATTTATATAAATAATTTTCTATTAATTTTGGTCATAAATTGTAATGTTACAAATAGTTTATATTATTAAAATCTAAAAACCATACACAAAATAAATAAAATAATATTTTATGAAATAATAAAATTAATAACTTCTTAAGGAAATAATATATTTATAAAAAATATTATTATAATTTGATAACCAAATTTTGGTAAAAATAAAATCACTTATCAAGCAATTAAAATTTCTTTTATAACAATTTAAATTTAGTTAACTAAATTTTTTATATAAAATAATACCTTAAATTATTTATATTACTAAAATATGAAAAATCAATATTAGCTTTTATAATAATTAATATATAATAATTATTTTGGAGCATCAATAATAATGTTGATTTTGTTTGAGAAAAAATTTCTTTGAGTATATATATATATATATACACACACTAGTCCTTTTACAACAAGCGTTGCAGGTTAATTATTCTCATTATTCATATACTATTTCAATTTTTTAGGTCTTTTTCTTACTTTTATTTATACTCATTTTTATCTTTTTATATTAAATATTGATTATAATTTTTATTTTATATTATTTAGATTTTTATATTGTTAAATAAAATTTCATATAAAATTAATGTGAATATAATAATTAATTAATAAAACAGTAGTGTGTATATACACACATCTCAACTTAATTTATATCGTCATTTATTTAAAATTCATTATAACTAAAATATCACCTAAAAATATGTTTCAATATATATAAAAAAATATTAAATATATTTTTAAAATTAAAATTTTCAACTGTTGATCATTCTACACACATATGTTCATTTTATTTAAAAAAATTTAAAAAGTAAGAATTTTAAAATTTTAAAAGACTTAATTATATATATTCTATTTGAAAATTTATTGTAAAAAATATTCTTTTTTTCTTTTTTCATCTCTCTCATACATAAAATATTTTAAATTATAATAAAAATAGAATTAAATATTTTAAAAAAATTTATGAAATAAAATATAAAATTTTCAAATGTTTCACTATCATATATATTTATTTCTATGGTCATACTTTTTTTTTTCTAAAAGAAAATATAATGTTTAAATTTATTTTAGTACTAAAAATTCTTAAATTATTTTTATGGTTTTTTTATATAGTTAAAATATTTATATTATTTTATATAATAATTTAGTTTACATAAATGTTAAAAGAAAAAGTTAAGAAAATACTCCGATATCACAATAAAATAAATAATTATATGTATTATAGAAAATTAAAATTTAAAGAAATACTCCTTGATATCATTAAAGATAAATGTGATTGTTGATTGAATTAGTAATTAATTCATTATAAAATTGATAAATAATTGAATATAACCGTTATCTAATCGAATGTAAATTTTTAAATCAATTAATAAAAAATATTAAAAAAGTCAATTGATTAATAATCTAACATCATAATTTATCCATTTTTAAAAACTCATATTATTTATAAATTTAAATTATTATCAGTTATCCAAAATGATGTTTTAAAATTTTTAAAATTTCATTAAAATTATTATATATAATTCTATTATTCTCCTCTAATTTTTATTTTTATATAAATCTTTTTTATATATTAAACAATAAATCTTATAATACACTCCTTAATGAATAACAATAAAGTATGTTTATTTAAAAAAAAAAAAAGTTATTTGTATGAAATAATTATAATTTATAACTAATCAAATTAAAAATTTATTAAAAATAATAATTGAAGATATTATATTCTTTTCATATTTAATATATATTTTATATAATATATAGTATAATTTTTTATTTTATTCGATAGAATTTAAATTTAATATGAACAATTGCAATTGGATTATTTTTATTTTTTATTCACTAAAATTAAAATTTTTAATAATATTTTTGTTAATCTATAAATTTAATAGTAACGTTTTTGACAATTCAATCTTTTCCGCTTGTATATGTGTATGAGATACATACTATAAATCAATTTAATATAGTAGATACTCAAAAATATAAATATTATATAATCAAATGATATGATGAAATATAATCAAATGAATTAATTTTCCCCCTTTAATGTGCTTACCATTGAAATATTTTGCTCTTATCCATTAATTATTCAACAATGTATAAATTTATCCATATATTTTATATTAAAATTTTATAACACTTTCAAATTTTATTATGACCGATTGAATACTTCTATTTATAAAATTATTTCAATTTGTAAAAATTATTCTATTAGATACTCGAACTTGTAAAATTAAATCGATTAAACACTCATTGAATAATTGAAAAATGTGAAAATTATTGTTTAAAAGATTATACCAACCATAGATCAAGTGAATATTTTGTAAATAAATCTTAAAAAGACTAAAATATCCTTATTGCTAATATGGAAAGGAGGTACAATGTTGCCAAAATTCATAATTTTAGGGATATAATAGGTTTGTAGCATAGTTGGAGGTACCACAAGACATTAGATTCAGAGCTGGAAATTAATTCGCCATTAATGGATTACACAGTTCGATTCTTGCTCTGGTTTGCACAAGATTGGGTTGTTTAGATGATCAGATTTTGTTGAGAGTTTGAAAGAGATGATATCTGAGGTGTCTTTTTTTTTTTTTTTTACTTTTCAAATTTTTATTACTTCAAAAAATTTTTTAAAAATAAAAAACATATAATACGCTACTTGGATAATATTTTAAATTTTTTACATGCCACCTGCAATCCATTGAAGTGTAAAATTAAAATTTGAGTATTTTTATTTCAATTTATAAAATTATATATATGAAATACTTTAATTTATAAAAATTTTTTAATTGAACATTTCGACTCGTAAAATTTGATCAACTAAACCCTTATTCAACAGTCGAATTATAAAATTATTGTTTTAAAAGATAAAAAATAATGACAAAAAATGTACAATGTTATTAAAATAACTACACATCAAATTAATTTTCTGCATAAAAAAATAAAAAATAAGAAAGAACTATTATTATTAGCTAATATAAAAAAATAATGTACAATGTTATCAAAATTAATAATTTTATGCGCATAATCACGTAAAATTTGAGGTGCTACAAGACGAGGGATATTTTTCGGCATTTAACCAATTTTTAACCGCACTGCAGCCCAATGAGAGGGCATGACGCGTGAAGGGAAAAGAGAGACGCCAAAATTAGTATTGTCATCATGACTACATAATTTCAATTGAAGACTGAAGTAACTGCGCCTAAATTTCCTGGGTTTTCTCTGGAAACGAACAAAGGTTTGAGCGCGTATTTATATGCAAATATATATATGTGCGCTCTTGAACATAGACAAGTCGCAAGTGAAGAGCAAGAATTAATAGAGTCTTGGGTTTTTGGTTAGATTGTAGTTTAAACTTTAGAGAGAGAGATGGGAGGGTGTATATCGGGTGATGTGAAAGGAGGAAAACAAGCCATTGGAGGGGCCCAACAAAGGCCCACAGATCCACCACACAGTGCCTATCACAATGACGCTGTCGATTTCTTCTACCGTTCTCGTGGCCTCCATGCGCTTTACACCCAAATTGAGGTGTATATGCATACGCATATGCGTATTTATGTGTATTTTTTATGTATTTGAATAGTATGTGTGTTATGAACTCCGGAATATCCCCTCTTTTTCTCTTTTACTGTTTGTACTATGCTTCGCCGCTTCAATTTTTGCATTCCTTCTGTTTGTCTTCATGTGGATATTTTTAGTTTATTATATTAATTTTTCGGTTAGGGTTTGCCCAATACTCTGTTTTGTATAGTATTATTCTGAATTAGGTTTATGGGTTGCTGTGGTTCTGGTTTAGCGAACGCCAGTACACTCAGAAAAGTCAGCAATGTCATTATGATGGCCAAATGGGGGGAATAGAACATATAGGCGGTAAAACTGTTATCAATTTATATGCGAAACAGATTCCATTGCAACGAAACTATTAAACACAAAAAGAATGCGAAACATATACTTCTAAGTATTTGAAGATATTGAAGTTATATGATCATCAAAGTCCTGGCTTCAATTGATTCAAGCGTGGTAAATTATTATGGGTAGAGTTGTTTTGACAACAGCACTTATATAACTCTGCTATTGCTAGTACTGTTGAGGGTACCTTAGAAAGCTAGTAACTTTGTGTGCTTTGTTGTTTGATTTTCTGTTGAGATTGATCTGAGGATTGTAAGGAAAAAAACAAGGCTTTCTATGATGTACTGGACAATTCTTGGAATCCCATAAGCTTTGTCCCTTTAGTTAGTTGGCCATGTTGAGTTGACCAATGTTGCATATATGGTGTGATTTCAATGAAAATGATCCAAAAATGTAATAGCATTTGGAAGAAGTTTAGTATGTAAGTGCAGAAGTTTGTTTCATTATTATTATTTTTTAATTGATGTCACAAGGTTTTTTTTTGCATATTTTTGAACGTTGATCATTTCGTGTAAACTTTTGTTCCACTGGTTTGAATTAGCCTACTCGTATTAGATTACCCTTGACTTGTATTTCAGATGCTATATTTTATGATTCCGGCTTTTTACATGCTGGTAAAGGTTTGGGAAGGAGCCAAATTGATTCTTAAATCTCATTTGCTTTCAAAAAGAAAAGCAACTTATTTGTTTACCTTTTTATTGTGTTAGGAACAAACAACCATTTTATATGCAAATGAACATTATCAATAAAATTCGTTTGTAAATTAATCCCCATGTTTTCTATGCATTAAAATATAGATTTGTTTTGCAAATTCTACCAAGTTTAGTTGAAGCTAATTTGTTGTCTTGCTAATTGGGAAACAATTTTGATACTTAAAATATTAAATTCAATTTAGAAGAATTTAGCTCAAGTATAATCAATCATATAGAACTAAATATGTAGAATTTGAACCTTTCCACTGCTCCCTTATTTCTATTATTCTTCTTCTATTTTGACTGTATATATTTCTGGGTTCACAAATCTTGAGGCTTTCAAAATATTGTTTGTGCTATGTGGTATACATAATGTTTAAGAGACAAGCTCCATTCCATGCTGCGACTTCCATGTATATTTGCTTCAGTATAAGCTTCTTCACACAGATCCATGGCTCAAACTGATTGTTCAATTTTAATTTATGTAATAGTAGGCAGTAGCGTAAAGCAACTTGTTGCAATATTGTGGAGATGAACAACTACTTTTGTTAGGTTTAATACATATGATTGAATATTAAAATAGAATCAATTTTGAATGATGGATTTTTACTAATTTATTCAGAAATGCATATTTTGCAACTGCTTGGGGAACCTCTTCAATACATAAGTAAAATACCTTATATGGTTCAATCTGCTATATATTGCACGTGGAAAACTTATGATTCAATGAAGACAACGGCATATATTTGTGTGGATTGTTCACTTGCATGGCCAAATGCTTCTCGTTTGTATTATCTTATACCTATATGCAATTGCTTTTATTCCTTATATGTATTCATGTTTTTCAAATATGCACTGCAGTTGTTTTTATCAGCTTCAAACTTACTAGATCGTGACATCACATCAAAGGTATTTTTTAGACTGTACCTTAATATGCAATATTATTTCTACTCACTGTTGGTCAGTTTAATCTTTTGGGTTGCTGCTAGATTGCGGTGTTGTCCTATAAGTGTCTACCTTCTTTCTTTTGCCTCTTAAATGAAATTGTTTATTTGAATGGATCATTTGTTCCAGTTTATCAATCTTCTTTTTAACATCCATCCCTAATGAAGTAGGAAAATTATGGTCTAAATCACATATTATGCTGGTATTAGATGCCAATATTATGAGCTGTATGACGTCATATTTGTGATCACGCGCTCGAGTTTCAAGTAAATGCTAATCCGCTTTCTTTCCCTTCTCCTTTCCATGTGTGTGCATAGGAGCTGTTGATGGTGTTTTAGCAGAATTGATGTGCTTGACCTTGATCAATATTTAAAAGAAATAGAAAATAACAAGGATGATTGGAAACTCTGTTTTCTGTTTATTTTTCTGAAAGAAAGAGAAATCAATATTTGGTGATGCTAGTTGTTATGTGGTTTGGACTAAAATATGTTTTCATTGTCACAGAGTGACCCAATGGCAGTTGTATATGCAAAGAAAAAGGATGGAAAGCTAGAGGAAGTTGGTCGCACTGAAGTCATTTTAAACAACTTGAATCCTTCTTGGATCAAAAAGATTACAATTGCTTATCAGTTTGAGATAGTTCAGCCTCTAGTGTGAGATTCTGATTCCTGTTCAAATACCAGCTTTACACGCGTGTTTTTCACTTGCTTTTACCGTTGACTTATGTTATCCGTTTTGTGCAGCTTTCACATCTATGATGTAGATACCGAATATCACAATTTACCTGTGAAGGTACTTTGTCTCTACATTTCCCTATAATATCAACTCTAGTATGATGGTTAGAAGGAAGAGTTCCAGTGCAGTTCTTACATCTATGTTATCCAATAAATTCTAAGATCACACCTTGTAACAAAAAGCTGTATTTCATGGACATTGTTGGAAAGACATACTCAAATCAATTGATGAAATAGAAATTTGGTCGGTTGAAGTAAATTACACATGCAAAAAATGTCCAGGCAAAGGAAAAGGGGGGAGGGGAAGAGGAAAAAGAATGGAAGAAAATAAAGAAGTGAGACCTAGACTTAAAGCACAGACCTTTTTGAGCAGATCTCATGGGATATAGTTTGCAAGAGACCTGAGGGAATCAAAAGAAGTAAGATGAAAAGTAATATAATAGCTTAAAGTAATTCGAAACTTTGGGTAATCTTTAGTTATTTGGATTAATTGGGCAAAAATAAGTTTAATTGTATCTTTCAAAACATTAGAATGCATTTTGCTGAAGGTTAAGTCGATATTTGAACTCTATGTTTATTGCCTTGCAGTCACTGAAGTTGAATGATCAGGAATTTTTGGGAGAAGCCACTTGTGTTGTATCTGAGGTTAGTTGAATTTGAAGTATTTATTGTGAATCATTTATTGGTTTAAGGATCTTGTGATGCATTTCTTTTTGTTACAAATCAAAATTTACTTTGGGGGCTTAAAAGGGACAACTAAATTTTGTACTGTTTCATTGCTCGATTTTATTTGAAAAGCTTGTGATGCACCTGCATTGGACGACCACTGATGCAGCTAGAAAGGATTTGAATTATGTTTATGATTTTTGGGATCTAACAGTGATTTACGAATTAAAATTTGATCTTCTTATTGCAGATAGTGACGAAACAGAATCGGAAATTAACCCTGAATCTCCATAACAGAAATGGGCAGGAATCTTTGAGAAATTTAGGGACACTCACTATCCAAGCTGAGGAAATTGTTGCTTCTAGGACTGCCTTTGAATTGACATTCCGTTGTTCCAACCTAGAGAACAAAGATGTATTTTCACTTAGTGTATGTGTTTGAAGCCATTCATATTCAGAGCTTGACATTTTCAATGTGTAATGCTTTTCTACCACGTTAGCTTTTAATTTTTATCCTCTTATTTTCTATATACAGGACCCTTTCTTAAGAATCTCTAGAGTAGTTGAGAGTGGAGGTTCCATACCAATATGCAAGACTGAGGTGGTTAATGATAATCTAAATCCAGTTTGGAGGGCCCTACATCTGAGCATGCAGCAATTTACAAGCAAGGCAAGTTTGATATGTATATTTGGTTCACATCTCAATTAGTTGGTGGACTAGAGGTTGTAGATTTTCTGGAAATATCAGTAACTTGGTGAAATTAGGATTTTTTTTTTTCACTTTGATACAGGAGAACCCACTAGTTATTGAGTGTTTTGATTTTAACAGCAGTGGCAATCACATTCTTATTGGGTAACTCTAGTTATTCCCTTTGTTGTTTCATTTTTTTTTCTTGTCGTTAGTTATAGTGGTTATGACCACTGCTGATACTGTAGCTGTTTTTTCCTCCTCAGGAAGCTTCAGAAATCAGTGGCTGATCTGGAAAAACTTCATAGAGAAAAATGTGGTGCAAATTTCATCTTACCATTGCGCCGAGGTCATGAGAAGGTGTTAATTCTTACTTTGGTAGAAATCCATCGTT
Organism: Jatropha multifida; assembly: GCA_948099535.1. Lineage (NCBI taxonomy): Eukaryota > Viridiplantae > Streptophyta > Magnoliopsida > Malpighiales > Euphorbiaceae > Jatropha > Jatropha multifida. The sequence goes on along the minus strand of CANUEX010028687.1, from coordinate 6,235 downwards.
GTTTGCCACTGCCTACTAATTCCGTGCTTTACCTTACAGGTTCTGAAGGGTCAGCTGTTTGTGGATCAGTTTTTGGAGAAGGAAGAGCACAGTTTTTTGGATTATATGTCGAGTGGCTTTGAACTAAATTTTATGGTTGCTGTTGACTTTACGGGTAAATAACTTTGAGTTGTCTCATTCAAATGCATCCTTCTTCCAGTTTCTCCTTGTGAAGACCCTTTTCAGTTTTGCATCTGTGTTTTCATGCTGTTCAACTTTTTTCAGCTTCAAATGGAAATCCTCAAAATCCAGATTCCTTGCACTACATCGATCCTTCAGGCCGCTTGAATTCTTATCAGCAGGTGAGACTATGCTACCTTGGTGCGATTAGATAGGTAGCAGTTGTTTGCTGAAGCTTTAATAAATGCTATTATTTTAACTTAAGAATCGTCACTCTTGAAGGTATCTTGCACTAATTACCCTTATTACCTAATGATTTATCACTGTAGTATTTCCATAATGGTAATACAGTTAGGATTGTTATTTATTTATTTCTTTCTAATGACTTTTTAGCTGTATAGTAGTAATTTTACTCGTCTCGTTTCTGTTTCTAGGGTTCAACTTGCCTTTACATGTAGTTGGAAGAAAATATTGTTCATGAATCGATTGGCTAAATCTTTTTGTAGGCTATAATGGAGGTGGGGGAGGTCATACAATTTTATGATTCTGATAGGTGTTTTCCTGCTTGGGGCTTTGGGGGAAAGACACCTGTTGGTACAGTATCACATTGTTTTAACTTGAATGGAAGTCCAAGTGGCTTTGAGGTATAATGTCTGACTGAATAATTGTTGCTTCGAATTTCTGATTGATATTCTCACATCTCTCTGCTTCTCGAGTATGTTATAATGATGCCCCACAAACAGGCACACGTGCTAAAAATTGCAAAAATCTTACCAATTCTCTTAACTCCATTATTTAAATAGGTTGAGGGGGTTGAAGGCATCATGGCTGCTTATGCGACTGCTTTACACAATGTTGCTCTGGCAGGCCCCACTTTATTTAGCCAAGTTATCAACAGAGCTGCACAAATTGCTGGTCAGTCTCTCTCTGATAGTAACAGCAAGTATTTTGTCTTGCTCATCATAACGGTAATTGAACTGTGACATAGTAATATTAATGTCTTTTGTTCTCTATTATCTAGATAAAAACTGAATTGCCACCTTTTCTAGGATGGAGTTCTCACAGATCTTCAAGAAACTAAAGATGCTTTGGTCAAAGCTTCTGATCTTCCACTATCAATCCTTATAGTTGGAGTGGGAAGTGCAGATTTTGCACAAATGGAGGTGTGTCTAGTTTTCTTCATGCAGTGTTTAGCATATTTCTGTTAACGGACATTTGTCTTACAGATGAGATGCTGCCACTTGCACCCGTTTGAAATCTGTCACTTGATAAATCTAAACCTTCTGCAGATCCTTGATGCCGATAATGGATGTCGATTAGAAAGTTCTACTGGTAGGGTGGCTACCCGAGATATAGTACAATTTGTTCCTATGCGAGAATTGCACGGTGAGTACAAAATTGAATCTCTCTGCCCCTAGAAATTAATTTCATTGAATCTATAGAAAATACATTGAATGAATGCAAATGTTAGGAATGGGTTAAGGTGCCTCATGTTCTGAAAATTGCAATAGTACCTGCATAATATAGTTATTAAGCTTCAAAGCAACTATTCTGGGTAAACATAATAATACTTCTATGGCTTCAACTAACAAGTTGGTTGTGGGGTGGCAGGGGGTCAGATGTCCGTTGTTGAAGCCCTATTGGAAGAGCTGCCTGGACAGTTTTTGTCATATATGCGGTCTAGATATATCAAACCACTTGCTACAAATGATGTACAGGTTATGAGTTGAACTCAGGTTCCTAATAAAACATTACATTTACATTTTAACTTGCTATGCACTTTTACCCTCCCTCCCTCAAAGCATCTCTAGAACACGCAAAGCGAGCCAGTAGCCACAGAACACTTTTTTTGTTTTTCCTGTTTTTTAAGAAAATGAAAAATAGAAAGTATAAAAAAGTAACTGCATTCACCATTTAATAGTAAAAAAACTCATGAAAATATATTTAAAAAATTCTTTTAATGCATATTATTGGTTATTTATAATTTATAATATAATATCAAGAGCAGCCCATTTGGATTAGGATACAACCCATTAAGGGGAATTACTCTTACCATTAGAGTAGGAGATTATCTATTACGGTCCACATAACTCTAACTCGAGACTTTTTATTCTTGCAATGCCAACTAGATTATCATCTGATCAGCGGAGCTTGGATACGATCGGAGGAATATTAATATTATGAATCGAAATCATTCCTTTTGGAGTTGGAAGAGAAACAGTATTGCTGGGTCCAATGATTTTAGACACTCAAGGGCACTATAGGCATTCTACAGCACAAATGTTGCAGAACTGAAAAAAAATACCTGATAAACCTTTGTGTATTTATTTATAATTGTGATTTAGAAATCTCTCTTGACCGGTGCACTTCCTATCAATGTCACTGTGCACTCTCAATTATCATTCCAAATATTATTTGTTTTTACTCAAACTAACAGGTTTTTTAACCTTAATTTGGCATCATGAATATATTAATTACTGATGTTAAAAGTAATTACGGTGAATTACTGTAACAACGTTGTCCAACCAAATTATAATTAAATAGAAAACAATTCAAACAAATTAAACAATGCATAGAGAAAAGTTGTTGAATTAAAAGGCAAAAAGTTATACGAATGTTTTCCTTTCATTTTTATCAATTATTGATATTTTTTAATTATTCATATTTACATTTGCGCACAAATATCCTAAAATTCCTTGATTGCATGAAGAGTCAAAGATTAAAATTTGATTGAAATAAATAAAATGCGGAAAAAATCCACAAAACGCAGAATTTTGATTGAGCAATTTTTTATTCTATTATTTGTAACTTATCAATAATTAATTACTAATGCATAAGACTAGGGCTGCACATGACCTACTATAACCCGACTCAATTCGAGTGATTCAATCCAATCCAATTAAACCCGGCAAGTTTGAAGATATAACGGATTGAATTTAGATGGGTCATCTTTATAACTCACGGGGTGAATTGATCACAGATTCATTGAATAAACTTGCAGACTCGATCCAAAGCGTAAATAAATTATGAATTATTTAATTAATTTGATTTGATTTGAAACATAAATACTAAATTATTTACATATTACCTTTATTTTTGGAGTATATTATAGTATAAAACATAATCTATAATTATGTTACTAAGTATTTATAATTTTACTGCTTATCTTTTTTATTAAGAAATTTAATTTTTCATTATTAATTATGATTACGATGATGATAATAATGATCATATTAAGAAATTAATTTTAATATTGTCATTGAAATACATTTGTAGTTTGTGCAAATTATTATATAATTAAGTTTTTAAGTATATTTTATTTTTTTTAATTCTCTTAAATAGCTGTATTTTATTTCAAAATATATTTATTGTCATCATTTATTTGACCAGTTTATAACCCGCAGGTTTATGCATTTAATGGATTGAGTTGGGCAAAAAATTATTAACCCGCATATGTGTGTAAGTCGTGTACTTTAAATCAATAAACCCGACTCATCGTACAGCTTTACATAAGACTTAAATATTGAATTTTTGCATTATCAAAATCCACAAACCTAATTTTTCATGAGTAATAAGGTCAACTACTTAATTATATAAATTAATACCATAAATTCTTGTAAGTATCTTACCATGTATAAGTAATCCACTTGCAGAGGCAGGGGCTCCAAATTTTTTCAAGCAGTTTCCATCTTTTGAAGCAATATGTAATTAAAGCAACCCTAAATTAATTTATTAATCATAAACAGAAAAAAAAAAAGAACTAATCAACCATGGGAACAGTACTTTCTTAGCTAATACTAATTTAATTATATTATTAATACATCATTGCATATAACAAAAGAAGAATGTAATGACTTGGATATTGTAATTTTATTTTAGAACAAACGTAAAACAATAATTTAATTGTACAATGACACCATTTATTATGCAAATAGATTTATTAATGGTTCAGCACCAGCAATGAACACTCTTATTCCAGTATGAGCTTTCTTTTATATATATGGCTTACTTATATTTCCAAATTTAGCTTCTATTTGCATAAGTATGGCTCGAGTGTCCACCGTGACTTGCTATGCAAGATGTCAGTAGCCATGCCCTTTACCATGTCCATGTCCATGGCCATGCTTGTGATCGTGACCACGATCGTGATCATGATCATATTTGTTATCATGCTTATGTTCGTTTTTGTGCTCATGCTTGTGCCCGTCCTTGTGGTCGTGCTTATGATCTTTCATATGATCATCCTTTTTCCTGTCCTTATGGTCGTGCTTGTGATCTTTCTTATGGTCGTGCTTTTTCCTGTCCTTGTGGTCTTCCTTATGGTCGCGCTTGTGGTCTTCTTTATGGTGGTGCTTGTGCACTTCCTCATGGTCCTGTATGTCTCCAAACTTCTGCTCCTGCAGATGTTCATGTTCGTGCTTATACTGCTGCACATGTTGATATCCATGCTCGTATTTCTGCGCTTGTGCATTATCTTCTACAAATTGAACAAAGTAATTAGATTAATTCGTATAAATATTAAAACAAAAAAAAGCTTAATTGTTAGAAAATGAGATAGAAAAGCTAGTTTGTATTTTTCTCAAAGACATAACAAATGCTTAAACATAAACTCATAACAAATGAAAGATAAACACATATTTGATTAGAGGAAGCTCAAAACTCACGTTTTTGAACAGTTTCAGCAAGTTGGCTAGCTAAGACCTCCGACGAGGTGAGAAGAACAGTGGCCAAGACAACGCCCATAAGAAGAAGAAAAGCTTTTGATAATTCCATTTTTCTCTAGCAACCCAAAACAACAGAAAGATATTTGCTCAAGTTTGGATGAGAAAGTGGAGCTAGCAGCTCCTCTCTTTATACAAGAAAAATTTGCAAGGACTTGTACTATTGAAGTTCAATAGTCCAGGTTTAGAATTTCGTTTCAGTAATTAATTAGCATGAAATGGAAAACTTTCCAAGATTGAGTTTCAGAGTATAAAGGTAGTAAGGCAGTGAAGCACGTATTTAGTTTCTGTATTTGATTGTAGGAAAAGAAATAAAATTTAAACAAATATGGAAGGAAAGATATGAATTTTATGGAGATTTTTGAGAATCCGTATCATGGGAAAATGTTGATTTAATTATAATTTCTATAAATGATGTTAAAATATTCAAAATGAAATGGTTGAAAAATTTAAAAATTAGTTATTTAAAATGATGTTGAAGATATTTCTACGCACTACCAATTTTTTAGTCATCCAAAATCTTTAAAGGAACGTCTCCTCCACCATTATATGATAGAGTTTTTATATTTTTGGTAAGAGTTAATAGAAGGAAATACTCTATTTCGAAGTCCTTACCATTTTCTTAACTAGAGAAATACTAAATTCCTTGTTGAAAAATATATATTTTTGAACTCAAAATAAATTTTGCTTTCATTTTGGTTTATTTTTTCTATATCTATAATATATATATATAAAAGTTTGAACGAAAGATGTTGGGTTCCTAAAATAATCTTACTATAATTTTCTATTTCAATCTAGATTCTATATATTAGATAAATAATAAGAAATTATAAGGTATATATTAAATAAGGCGGTACATGTTATGTAACACCTATCACCCAATTCTGAAGAACTAGACGACGAATATCACATTCGGTGCCCAAACACCGTTCTATTCTATTCATTAACTCCATAGTGTATATTAGAAGTGATTATTTTTCTATGTGAAGCAAGTAATTTAAAATAATCAATAAAAGTTTTAAGGATGATCTTACGGAAAAATAAAATTATGAAGGTAAATTAAAAATTTTCGCAAGAGTTTCATTTAAAAATTCACTTGCCACACAAAAAAAATTAAATACATTTTCAATATTAGTCTTCAAACCTCAACTCCAAATCATTACAAAGGTCATGCAACACTTCTAAAATTTAAAATCAAGTCATCTTATCATATTTTTATCCATTCAAGAAATAAATATATCATCATACATTCACCATTCAAATAATCAAATAATAACACTTATATATCCACAAATCTCATTATTTACATTCTCAATATTTACAAATCCAATATTGTTACTATAGGTCTATACATG
>CANUEX010028669.1:0-41117 GCA_948099535.1 Jatropha multifida | reverse complement strand
CCCCCCCCCCCCCCCCCCCCCCCCCCCCCCCCCCCCCCCCCCCCCCCCCCCCCCCCCCCCCCCCCCCCCCCCCCCCCCCCCCCCCCCCCCCCCCCCCCCCCCTGTTTTTCTCCTCCAATTAATGATTCTTTGTTTCTTTATGGGATTAGATTCTTTTCTCTTCGATCTTTTTCCTTCTTAGTGGAATGGCGAATTTGCTTCTTCTACAAAGTTAGACAGCTATTTTATACAAACTTCCACTCACCAAGAAGCTCCTTCTAAGGCTCTAATATATTCCAGTCTTGTCATGCCCTGAAATCTGTGCCGCTCTAAAGCCCCTTCCTGAACTCCAATCTTAAGTCTCTGATTTGCATCTAAAAATGGTAACAATTCTTACAGTTTCAAAATACTCATTTTGTTAGATGTTGTTTTACTTGACTAATCACTTTGTTGATGTTGCAGCAAAGCTTTGAGGAAGGTGACAAGAAACCCGTTGCCATGGGGCCTTGGGGTGGTCAGGATGGATTTGGGTGGGACGATGGAGTGTTCCCTGCAGTTAGACAATTGGTTATAGCTCATGGTTCAGGTATTGACTCTATCCAGATTGAGTATGACAAAAAAGGAACCTCAATTTGGTCAGAGAAACACGGTGGAAATGGAGGTAGCAGAGTAGACAAGGTTAGTCAAACAATTGCTCATGTTTTTCTTTTAGAATCAAATGAACGAGACTTGAATATGAATGCTGAAGTCAGCTAAAGAACCTGATTTGACTACTGTCTTGCTTGTTGCCAAATATTAATGATACAATTTTTGTTTTGCAGGTGAAGCTTGATTACCCAGATGAGTACCTTACTTCATTCCATGGACATTATGGTAGCTTAAATGAATGGGGAACTGTTTTTGTTCTTTCACTTACTTTCCAAAGCAATAGAAGAACATATGGACCATTTGGTGTTGAGCAAGGAACATACTTTTGTTTTCCCAGGACTGGAGGCAGGATTGTGGGGTTCCATGGCAAGAGTGGCTGGTTTCTTGATGCAATTGGTATATATTTAAACCCTGTCCAGCAAAAGCAGAGCTCCAAGGCGCTTGTCCAGGCTAAGAGTTTTGTCAATACTGGGACTGAAAATATTGGCTACTCTGTGATACAAGGAACTGCAGGCAACAATTATGATATAGTTGTTGCTGTGAGGCAAAAGGAGGAATACGGCAACTCTCTACAGTCTAAACCTTCCAGACAAATTTATCACGAGTCCAGTGATTCAGGAGACAGTGATTCAGGAGCTAGTATTAAGGTGAAATTTCTCCATTGTTTTGGTTGATTATCTTTTTTTTTTTTAATAAAAATATATGATTGACTTCGGCAACAAGTTTCAATTCAGACACCTAGGATTAAAAGTTTGTCTACTAAAGCTGAAGGCTTGATAACTTATGGACCCTGGGGTGGTACTGGTGGTTCTATTTTCGATGATGGAATCTACACTGGAATTAGGCAAATTTATCTGTCACGCAGTATTGGTGTTGTATCTATAAGAGTTCAATATGACCGTGATGGACAAGCTGTCTGGGGAAGCAAACATGGAGGGACTGGAGGATTTAAAACTGACAAGGTGAATCAAATTCAGTGCAAATCATTCTTGTACTTGAAATCATATGCTTAGTTCCTTTTTACCAAAGAAAACAATGTTTTTTAACTTGAATTTTCATTCTTTTGCTCCACTTTCTGCAGATAATTTTTGATTATCCATATGAGATACTGACACACATATCAGGAACATACGTTCCCTTGATGTTCATGGGCCCTAACATTATCAAGTCGCTTACTTTCTACACAACCAGGGGGAAACATGGGCCATTTGGAGAAGAACAAGGCCCCTCGTTCTCCAGCAAACCCAATGAAGGAAAGATTGTTGGATTCCATGGGAAAGAGGGTCTTTTCCTAGACGCTATTGGTTTTCATGTGATGGAAGGAAAAGTGAATCCTGCTAAGCATTATCTTTCTGATGCAATTTTTCAAACAAAAAAAGATGTCGCTGAGATTGAAAATTCTCCTTGGTCCAATAAGCTAGTTGTAGCCAAACGAGGACCGACAGAAGAGGTGATACACAGTATCCCATTCCTTACAAGTAAATGAGTTATAGTGTATACGATATGGGTATTTGGGTCGTTTGTTAAATTCTCTTTTCAGGTTGCTTGTGCTGTGGTAAAAGAGCCTGCTCCTTGCGGCCCAGGTCCTTGGGGTGGAGATGGAGGCAGGCCATGGGATGATGGAGTATTTTCTGGGATCAAGCAGATATTCATAACTAGAGCTGAAGCTATTTGTTCAATACAAATAGAGTATGATCGAAATGGACAATCTCTTTGGTCTGTGAAACATGGAGGCAATGGAGGAACTGTGACTAATAGGGTCAGAAAGTTAAAAAAAATTCATTATGATATGATTAACCAAAAAATGATTGTTATTTTCAAGTTACTTAATATATTAATAAATTCTGCAGGTGAAATTGGAATACCCACATGAAGTACTGATACGAATATCAGGATACTATGGTCCTCTGAGCAGAGATGAGAGGCCAACAGTTGTTAAATCAATTACATTTTACACCAGTAGAGGACAGTATGGTCCATTTGGAGAAGAAATTGGTACGTTTTTCACTTCAACTACTACAGAAGGTAAGGTGGTTGGTTTGCACGGAAGGTCTTCGGCTTATTTAGACGCCATTGGTGTCCACATGCAGCATTGGCTAGGGAATACCAAAACCTCAACAAGATCATCTCTTTTCAAGATATTCAGTTGATCAAAAATACTAAATTCACGAGCATGAGCCAAAGTTTATGTATGAATGGTCGTATGTCTTTCCATAATAATAATAATCTCCAATGCTTGAGGAGAATTTTTATAATGTAATTCCAATATATGAAAATTCTATAATATTTATTGGAATAATAAATTGAAAATTTTATTTCAAACGCATATTGAATATATATATATATATATATATATGTATTATGTTTGCGAAGAAAATGCTTATAAATCCTTTCTTTTGTTGAAAGGAAAGGGCATATATCTATATGTATATACATACACAGTGGTTTAGCACAAAGTCATATTCAAAACAAGAAAATCCCTCAAACATTCGGTTTGATCAAGCTACGTATTGGGTTTGATCTCGGTTCAGCTGGTTCTAAACCGATCTTGATTTTATTTTTCAAAGATTATGTTATATTATAGGCGTTGTTATCAGGCGAAGAGTTAGTTTGAGTAGCAGATAAAAAAAGAGCTTTCAATCTGTTTTGTAATGACTCCAGAGCGATAAAGAATTAGTAGAAGCTAGGCTTAGGCTTAGGCTTAGGCTTAGGCTACTATATATGCATTAGATTGAGACATCAAATAAATAAAATGGGTGGCTCTCCTTCTGTATCAACCACCCAATTAGGCGTCTAAATAAAGCCATACGACCTTTCAAATCAATTATTATTATTATGTAATTTTCGACCCGTGCAAATATGTCAAATTATCCAACGCTACATGTTTTGAAATGCGTGATATAATTATATAATGTTTTTGGATTATTTATTTAGCCTATATCAAAAGATATTATGCATTTCGAGTGTAAAAATATTTAAGTAAATCGAAAAAATAAAATATAAAATATTATATGGAAATGAAAATTTTGTTGGTAGTAATAACGGTGTGAGGTCCACTTCATAATAAGTTGCCAGAATTATTTAACAAGAAAGAAATTGACAATTCAATAAGTAATTACAATTACAATTATAGATAATGTGAGGTCTACCCTAGCTTAGGTGTATGTAATCAAAATCAATAATTATGGTGTATGCTAGAGAGAGAGAGAGAGCAAAAATGTAATTAGTGAGGGATTATAATTAAGGATCATACATACGCATGTCATGGGACCCATAATCCTACATTAATTATATATGATAATAATGTCCTCTCCTTAAGATTTTATGTTAGATTTTATTCCTTTGCCCTACCAATTGCATGCATGGAGGATAGATAGGAACATACCACATTATTATTAGGGTTTCTTTTGTTTTATGGAAGGACATGTTTATGACATGTCCACCATCATTATGCAATAAAACAAAATAAATTAATTCTATATATATTAATTGGCATTTCTATTTCTCGTCACACAAACAAATTCCCTCAACTTAATAAAGAAATCTCGAGTAGGGTTGAATTGAATTATGAATCACAAATTCCCAATTAGAAAGATATATCATACCAAATCCCAAAGAAAATTGCACCCGGAAGCTTCAAAATTTTCTCTATTTCGACACTTTCCAAATCCCACATCCATCTAATTACTATTATAATATATTTTTGAGTATCGAAAATTGACTGCAACACGCATAAGTTAAGACTTTGGTGTCTATGGCAGCTCGAGTGGGTGGCCAACAAACCCTGATTATGGGAGTCTTTAGATAAAATTTTGACATAATTAGGTTAGGCTGGTTTGATCTTTAGATAAAATTTCTTTTCATTAATTTCTTTCGTCCTCTTATGCACATAGCATACCCATTATTTCTTTGTTCGGGCTAAAAATGGTATTCAGGGAAAGTCTTTTTCTTCCTCTTCCACTACCTGTAATACACATACGGTAGAGTTATTATTTTTTATTTGATGTTGGAGCTATGAGTGATATTCAGGTAATTAACGTCAACATCCTCCTAACAATGATACAACCATATGGCTGGGGAAGATTATTTATGAAATATATTAATATGAGATCAAGCTTACGTCATTATTAATGATTTTTATTTTTTATTTACCGGTTAAGTTAATTAATTTTACCAATTGAACGAGAAAAGTTTTAATAAAATGAAGAGGAAGAATCTCCTTTCTGCAAATTGCGTTAATAGAAGAAAAATGGCATTGGAAAATGCAAAACATATGCCATTGGCTACTGTACGTGGAAAAATGATAATATTAACAATTGGGATTGAGCTGTAAATATACATGGAAAGCAAGAAAGCACCTTGCATGCGCTCCTTTTTCTAAAGCCAATCGAATTGGTTGAGTGATTAGGGTTTTTAAAAGTCCAAAATTGTGACGATAAAACCTATCGTTAGAAAACTGGGAAAAGAAAGAAAAGAAGGAAGAAGAAGAAGAAGAAGAAGAAGAAGAAGAAGAAGAAGAAGAAGAAGAATATGACCTAAAGAATAATTGATGTCAGGCAGAAAAAAGAGGCGGATTCTCTCTTCCTCTGTTAAGTTCTTTGTGCGGAAAGTGACAGTTGTGCTTTGCGCCTTGACAAGGAGAGAGAGAGAAGAAAGAAAGAAAGACACAACTTTTGTAGTAAAAGAAAAGAAAAAAAAGATGAGTTTGAGGAACTCAAAAGCAAGACAAGATTATGTTTTGATAATGGAAAGAGATACACAAAATATTTTTCACAAGAAAGATACCAACATTGGGGATGAAGAAGAAGGATTCCCTCTTTGGATATTAGGTGTAAAGAGAAACGGACCCACCAAAACCACAGTTTCTGCTGTCTTTATTTTGTTTAATTTATCAACATTTAGTGAAAATTTAACTAACCCAGAAACCCATAATTAATCACCAAACCTACTCCTTTCAATTATTTCTACCATTTAAAACACTTATAGCATTATTAAAAACAAAATCAAGTTCTGAAGGAAGACACCCAAAATTCATTCGCGGTTGCTCTTCCCGGCATGCGTACGTAGTTTTGGTCAACGCGTAATACCACATAAATAGGCTTTCATAGCCACGAATTAAATGAGAAGGAGGCCTTTTTTCTGGTTAATTTGCAATACAGTTGGCCGGTGGAAGATGCTTCCATCCACTCGGTGGGTCATCACCTCATCAGTTCTGTACCAAAAATGTACTCATATTCACATGACATGAGCATGCAATTCGTGAAATTTTCTTTCATCACATTTTTATGTCGTCTAAGTCTATGATATAGACTTTTATTATTTGATTGAATCCTTAATTTGTTAATGCAATTGCCAGCAACTGCTGTCCACTTCGATATGCTATTTTATATATATTTCTTTGATTAATTTCATATTTATGGTACGTATGGATTTTGATGTTGTAATATTAAAATGATTGTCCAACGATTAATTGGGTTACCAAAAAAGAATGATATATTCTAGCGTAGTGCAGCCAATAAATAATTTAAAAGTTTGATCATATGATTATAAACGGTTGATATAAGAATCCAATCTCTCCAAAAGAACGCTGTGATCTGTTTTTACAGTTAAAAAAATGGAGGTTTTTGAAACAAAAACCAACCTCGTTGTATTTTAAAATAACAAAAGTGTCCTCGTCAACTTTGGCAGTAATGACCAATAGATTTTAGATTTTGTCTGTCAACAACTTTATTTAATATTCTTTCTTTTTTTAATTAATTAATTAAAAAAATATAAGTTTGTTCAAAATTAAGCTGAAATAGAGCACATAAGTAGGTCTGCAATAATTTTTTGGTTCTTCAAAAAAGATTTAATATTTAAATATACTATATATTGTTAAAAAAAAATTTGGGTAATTAGACTTGGAGACATACGTGATCCAATGGTATTTTTAAACATCGTCCTGGTTAACCAGCCAGAAGAAGACGCCACAAGTTGAAATAATAATATTTATTTGTCGTATCGAATGAGCAAAACGACATGATTAATCTCTGATACGAAACATTTTTCTCATTGAAGTTATTATTGACTTGACTAATGATCTTCCAAGTTGCACTGAACCAGACAACATTTTTCTGATTTCAACTGTTGATAAATGCCGTAAAATTAAGCGTGCAGTACGAAAATAAAACGTGGGTTTTAAAATTAAAAATACAGGTGTTCAAATCAATGTCGATGTCCAACCACAATTAATCAAACTTGGCTAGGTCTCATCCCCATATTGTAGGCCCTGTATGCTTCTTTTTCAAATCTACTCGCTTTGAACGACTATCATAATCATTTTATTTTTTCTATTGTCTTTGCAATTTGGTTCGCTCAAACCTAACTTAGATTTTTCCAACAAAAAACTAATTTTATTTCAAGATTTGTGATTATCTTATGAAATGAAAGATTTAATTTTTAATTATTTATCATACGAGAATGAAATAACTTTTTTTTTATGTTGAAAAATTCCTAGACATTGCCCAACATTTGACTGACTTAATTATTCAATTAGTCCTATGCAACATTCGTTATTGATGAATCGAATGGATTTTTTTTGTTATAAATTATGAATTGCATGTAATTAGACCATGCAAGGGTTTCTATTCTGGTGGGCATTATTGGTCTAACCGGTCCATATTATATTTCTGTTATAAAAGGCAAACTTGCCAATTCCAATTCATACATATCACAAATCGATAGCCACCCTGTAAATTTTATTTATAAAATTTGAAAAAATTGATTGAAACATAAAAAATATTTACTGTTGAAAAAATTTTACTTGCGGCTAGGTTAGGTATATTTTCATTTTCGTTGCAGTTTCAAAATACAGTATCGAGTATGAACGTAAACATTGGAAAGAAGGAAAGAGAGAGAGTTCGAGAATCTTTTTATTGGCTGCATACAACAACATCGTCCAGTCTCTGCACCCACGTGAAGCTACCCTTGCTCACGTCCCCACGCAGATCTTCCGTATCCATAAGTGGGCCCCATAGAAACCCAAAAACCAAAAAAGATGACCCCACTTTTGCCCTTTCATCCTTCTTCTCCCACACGTGTCCCCACTCACACTACGCACGTGATCTCCACGTGTTCACCCCCTTCGTCCTTCCCTCACTCGTTTTGTCCTATAAATTGAGAACCTGTATATTATATCCTAGACACGAAAGCCCCCCCAACACAGCACATTTGTCAGACTCACTCGCAATCTTCATTTTCATTTTCTTTTCCCTTTTTCTTTCTTATCTAAACATGTAATTCTACCGCTACTGTTTCTTGATTTTTCCTTATAATCTCCCGTTTCTTTATTTTCCTCTTTCTCTCTTCGCATACGCTATTTGTGCAACTGCAACGTGAAAAAAAGGCCAACAAGGAGGAGAACCGAATCTGTGACTCTGTGCATGCTCATGCCTAGCCTAAGCGTACCAAATCTTTAAAGCGCTATCCTCCTTGCGTTAAAATCCCACAGGATTTTCTTCTCTTTCTCCTCCTCCTTATTGCTCTGTATTCCAGTTATCAACCTCCACCGCCAACCTCTTCTCTCCGTCGGTTTGCGCATTTTTCTTATTCTTCGCCGCTTCTTCTTTCCTTTTTCTATAAAAAACACTCAGTAAGTAGAATTAGAAAAGAGATTAATAGAATGGCGGCTACGAATAAGCTTCTTTTGACTTTTGCTATCTGTCGGTTGATTGTAACCGTAGGGTTGACCGTGGACCCCGCGGAGCTTCTCCGGCTTGGTGTAGACGGTCAACTCAGTGTTGATCCGTCTGACGTGGAAATCGCTTCCCTTGATTTCGGTTTACTTAGCAGAGCCGAGCCGATGGCAGTATTGCACCCGGCTTCCGCTGAAGACATAGCGCGGCTCGTTCGCGCGGCTTATAATTCGGCTCGTGGTTTTACAGTGTCTGCCAGGGGTCATGGGCATTCTATAAACGGGCAGGCACAAACAAGTAATGGAGTAGTGATTGAGATGAGCAGCCCCAGAAGAAGCCATCTAGGCTGGGGTAAACCGGCTCCACCTCAGGTTTCTGCAAAGGAGATGCATGTAGACGTGTGGGGCGGAGAACTTTGGATAGATGTGTTAAGGAGCACACTAGAAGATGGACTAGCACCAAAATCATGGACCGATTACTTGTACCTTTCAGTAGGGGGTACCTTATCAAATGCAGGGATAAGCGGGCAAGCTTTCAATCACGGGCCTCAAATTAGCAATGTTCGTGAACTTGACGTCGTTACAGGTCTAATTTCAATTCTTTGCATGGCTTTTTATTATTATTGATCATTAGCTAGTTTTAAATCTGGTAATTAACATGCAATGGTTTTATTATTTAATTCTTTGGCTGCGTTAGATTTTCTCTGTGTTTTTGTATTTTAGTATTCTTTTAATATGTTATACTGTTGTACGTATCGTTTTCTAGTATGGATTTTGTTTCAAGTTGTTAAACTTTCAACTAGACGAGGGATTCTGTTGACATGGGATGATAAGACAGTTTTTGTCTTAGCATGAGCCACAAAGTTCTTGATTACTATTTCCCTTTTCCCTTTTCATTTTTCCTTTTCAAGTTATAACTCAAGAATCCTGCTGGTATATATGATTATTCAGTTTAATCTTAATGTGTAAATTCTTTTTCTTTTTTCTGATATTATTTAATTGAAACTGTTTCCAATTTCTAGCAAGAAGTTAAAAAAAAAATTCAGAGTTTCTTAATTTGATAAATTATCGATATAAAGTTCCTATTAATACTATTACAAAGAATTCACCAGCTATAGTTATTGATGTCAGGCAAAGGTGAGATCTCGACATGTTCAGAAGAACAAAACTCAGAGCTGTTTCATGCCGTTCTTGGTGGTCTGGGCCAATTTGGTATTATCACTAGAGCCAGAATTGCTCTTGAACCAGCACCTGAAAGGGTACGTCTCTCTCTTTCTCTCTAACATTTGTACCAACAAATTAATTTGTGAGAAATAATTTAATGCTCTTAATCTAGTGACAAGGTCAGATATAAAAATTTTACTTGTATACATAGGAGGAAAAAGGGTTTATAATTGGTTGGTTGGTGGGACAGATAGGGGTGGACCGTGAAGGGTTTGGTTTGGTTATTGGGTCCATTCGATAAGATAAGAGCTTTTTAACTCATTCAAACGGCTGTTCTAAAGCTGGCAATGTTGTTGACGTCTCCTTATGCCATCTAACGTAGTCTTCTTCTGTTTTTGTTTTTGTTTTTGTTTTTGTTTATTATCTTTTTAGGTGAGGTGGATAAGAGTACTCTACTCTAGCTTTTCGTCTTTTACCACTGACCAAGAGTATCTCATTTCCCTCTACGGAAACCCATCTACCCAAAAATTCGATTATGTTGAGGGTTTTGTTATTGTTGATGAAGGTCTCATAAATAACTGGAGGTCCTCGTTTTTCTCCCCTCGTAATCCTGTTAAAATTTCCTCTATTGGTGCCAATGGGGGCGTTCTTTACTGCTTGGAGATCACCAAGAACTATGACGATTCTACTCTCGACAACATTGACCAGGTAATTGGGTTTGAAATTTAATGTTGCTAATAACAAATTAGAACCTTCTGCTATAATATTTCTGTTTTCTTGCGCATATCCAAACACACGTATATAGTATTAGGGTTTAATATTCCTAGATTACATGATTGAGGTAAACGCTAAGTAGATATTTTAAACCTAAAGAACCTAGTCGTATTATTAATTCAAATGCTTGAAGACATATCCAAGAAAACAATGGAAGATCTTGTATAATCTATGGGCCTTATTTGAAACTAGGGTTGAACACTACTTTTCTATTTTCTATTAGTATTAAAATGAAACTAAATCTAGGCCGACCGAACCCACCAAAGATTATTCTCCTCCCTGGTTAATTAAAATAAAAACTTATCCTGACAAAAGCAACTGTCTTGTAGCAGCTTTTTTTTTGGGTGTGTACTTCGATTGTAATATTCCAATCATAACATATTAATTAAAGTTAATCATGTAATTAATGTTTAATTTTATGCAGGAAGTAGAATCATTGTTAAAGAAGCTGAATTTTATCCCGTCATCAGTGTTCTCGACAGATTTGCCTTACGTGGATTTCTTGGACAGAGTTCATAAGGCGGAATTGAAGCTGAGGTCTAAGGGTTTGTGGGACGTCCCACACCCATGGCTCAACCTCTTTGTTCCCAAATCAAGAATTGCTGATTTTGATAATGGAGTCTTCAAGGGCATTTTGGGAAATAAAACAAGTGGCCCAATTCTCATTTACCCCATGAACAAAAACAAGTAAGTTTATTATTATTATTATTATTATTATTATAGTAGCAACTGCCATTAGTGCATGCAACATGCAACTTTATATTCTAAAGACATGACATATGTACATATATATACATATCTCAGGTATCGTAATGTTGTGGTCACACTTTTGGATTCGAAACTCCAATAATTGCAAGATAAAAGAAATAACCACATTATAATTATAATTATAATTTTTTTAATGATTAGGTTTCCTTCAAGAAATAATTTAATTGGTAAACATAGTATCATGGCTTTAGAAGGAGCAGGACAGTAGGGTATGGATAGCAACCAAGAAGATGGAACTTCTTCATACGTGTGGTTTATATTGGCCTTCCTCTTCCTTAGACGATGATAATGATTGTCGGCTTTACCATGGCCATGAATGGCCTTCTAGGAGACTGAACAGCTCGAATGCGATGATGATAAAATGATACTTCCCCAACGTTGGCCAACAAATTTTTTTTTTTTTAAAAAAAAAGGAGACAATAAAATGAACAGAAGCAGAAGGGGCAAGTAAATTCGAAAAAAATATATATAATTGGACCCATCACTATGGTGGTCCTAAGATGAAAGAGAGACGCGTGGCATGTATGAATGGTTGAACACGTGGCCCACACGGTAAAGAGTCCAATGAATATGAATATTATATTAATTTTTATGTAATAAAAAGAGCACACTTTTCTCCTTAGTTAGACTAGAACCCAACAAATCGACGGTAATGACGAAACAAGTGGGAAGATTCTCATGTCAGGAGATCTTCTCCGTGGCCCCTCTGATTGGGATTGTATTCATGTCCTGTTTCTTAAGGTTAGTTCTAAAAAACATCGCCGTTAATACAGGTAACGACCCCTCGTTTCCTTTTGAATCGAATTGATTAAAGGAGGATTGATTAGTTAATCTAAGATGTCAATACAACATATTGCATTTTTTTTTTAAAGCTCGAAAGTAATAGTATTACCGTTTATCACCTATTTTATTTCTTGATCTTGTGCAGATGGGACCAGAGGACCTCCGTGGTGACACCAGATGAGGACGTGTTTTATTTAGTGGCGTTACTAAGATCAGCTCTCGACAATGGAGAGGACACCCAGACTTTAGACTACCTCAGCAATCAGAACCGTCAGATTCTCAGATTCTGTGATGATGCAGGGATCAACGTCAAACAGTATTTACCTCACTACACTACGGAGAAGGATTGGGTGGACCACTTTGGAGATAAGTGGTCCCAGTTTTACCGCAACAAGTTGGAATTTGATCCCCGGCGCATTTTAGCAACCGGCCAACGTATTTTCATGCCCTCATTCGCTTCTCCTCCTCCTAATACGGTGGCCACGTGGTGATGACACACATATACATATTTTTCGCTTACAGTACACCACCCCACATAGTAGCATACTGACTTAGGAAGAATATTCTTGTACATAATGGCAAAATGGGAATCCGAGAAATAGTTTCTGGTTTTGAGCAGTAATAACATTGTTAAAAAACAAAGGGAATGGGTTTTTGGCCTTATGGAGTTGGTCGTTATTTAGATTGGTGCAATTAAAAAGAGGGACCGTAGAAGATAGAAAGAGGGGTGGGTCCAGAGATGATGGAGAGCTGCGCATCAAAATTATACCATATGGCGCTTGCTTGAAACACTTAAAATCAGCTAACCAACGATATCAATTGGTTATCTGCAAGCCGAAAATATACGTCAGAATAACATAATATCGATATAAAATCTTATAGATTCGATTATAAAATTAGTTCAAACATCATCAAGAAACATATAGCAATATATAGCACTACATTACAAATGGGAATAAAATAATCATTTTTATTTATATATATTAAATAGTACATTGAGACAATCAAAATTATGATAAAACAACTAATAACACCTTCTATAGATATAGAAGCACCTATGAAAGGCCGAGATAAAGACTCTAACATCCAAATGACTTTGACTACTCGTCATTTTCGTACAAGAGCACATGTCATGTTGTTGAATGCAGCACAGTCCGTGATCCGGATCGTTTGTCTGGAACTTACATACACAGCTCACCAGTCCACTACAATGGTTCCAGTTCCAGCCACCTTAGCTTTGTTGATTTACTGTTTTTAACCCTATTAGCTTTAATAGCTACTTCTTAACAACCATGTAATTTTGTTACACTGAAATATTACTTTTTAATTTCAAAGATATTCCTGTAACCAGTAGTATTAAAATGACCTTGTAAATGTGCTCTCCAACTGCTACTTTTAAGGTTAAACATTTAGTTCAGACTACATTGGGTCCCATGCTCAGAGGTCAAGTCCATTCACAAATTTGGCAGTTAGTCAAAATTTTGTTCGTACGCAAAATCAAACCAGTGTAGTGTTGCACCTATCAAAAAAAAGCACGACCCAGAAATCACTATTAAAGACAAATCCAAAACATAACATTGTGCATTCAATCTATTGCGTCTTTTACATGTTATTTCTCTTGCTGCTTGTATTGCCTGTCTGATCCTCATTTCTCGTCTTTCATGGCATACAAGAATTGCATCAACTAACTCCTGAAGCAACAGTGGATGAAAATTTTGCACATTGCCTTCTGCCTAATCCATGTTCAAGTAAGTTGCATAACAAGACAATCATGAGAAAACAAAATTGAATCAAGAGATGTAAAACAAACTCGAGGAGTTCCAAGAAATTCTCAAATTCACCTTTCATCCAACTCAGAGTATGATATAATTTAATTTGAAGTATCATCTTCTTCAAGTTGCTTCCCAAATTTCCTCAATGCTAATGAATACACTGTTTTTTTCTTCACCGATGTTCCTTCAGCCACCCATTTGACTGCCTAAGTGCACGTTAATGTACTCGTAATCACAGCTTGTATACTTTCAAAACTTTTCATGTAAAATCAAGGGAGAAAGGTGGTAAAAAATCATAACAAAGTATTGCAACTTCAACTATAAACGGTCCAAGATGCATGTCACAATCATATATATTGACAGCAATAATGGCAGTTCATCAGTGATCATCAACTTAATTAAAGCACAATCTAAAAAGAAATCATATGTATCAAAGATCTTTCCAATGCTTTTGTAAGATTCCGGATGAGAATGCCATTGGACACCAAGGACAATCAACGTAAATACTCATTCACATTTCCCTATCATATACCAACAGGGATGACATTACTTACATACGCCAAAAAAAAAAAAAGAATTTCATGCATGTCAATTTATATTTAATACAGCATTGAATTTTAAATTGCCTAAGCTAACACAAGTCTCCAATATCAATCCTTTTAGGTGTTCAAAAAAAGTAAAAACTGAATTCGTATCAGTATTCTAACATATAAAAACTAATATCTGATCAAAAGAAGTCATTACCGAAGATAAACTGTGCCCATTGGCTATCAGGTCTCTCAGTTCATGCTCAAGCTGACTCTCGGATGGAGTTTCAACCAACTGATTCATCTTGCCTTCAATTAGCAGTGTAATCTCTCCTCTTGGTTGGTGATCTGAAAACACTTCTTTTGCTTCCCCAAGAGTACCTCTCCAAAACTGATGAAACATGCACATTATGCTACGGCACACAAGAACACAGAGGCTATCCATAAAGGAATACCAGTGCCAAACTAATAACAAAATAGCTTATCTGCACTATATCTTCTATTTCATTTGATATGCTAGAGTTCTAGAAACACTATCAGTGTACTTCCAAAAATTGAATATCAAGATCATCAAATTATCGAATTCTTGAAAATATTTAGTTAACGTAACAATTTTATGTACATGCAGCAATGATCATTCCAAACTAGTAGGATATGATCCTAGACTTTGGAATCAAATACACAAGACTGATCATTCACTAACTAGGCCACCAATACAATGAAACATTATTCTACAGATACAATGATTAGCTCCCTATATTCTGTTATAGTTCTGTTGTTCAGTCTTTTGCTTCAGTGTACAGCTTAAAACAATCTTTTAAATACTTGGTATGCCTACTTGAAGGGTATAACATATCTGGAATAACTTTTCATTATGAGATATAAGAAAATATTTTGCAACTCTATGACATCTTTGTAATGAATCAACGAGCTCAAAAAATGGTGTAATTAGTAACAAACATAAAACCTACCTCTTCATGCATTTTTGTCATTTCCCGAGCCATGACACATCGTCTGCAATGCAAACAAATGAATTGTCACAACCTGCCCTGAAAATCATCTACATAAATTAACACAAGAAAGAATAAAGAAGCAAGAAATATAATATAGTTATAATATAATTATCAACTTATCATTGAATGAACCAAGTGATATCATAATCCATAAATTCAGAAATCTATGTCCATCCACCAAGCCATAAATTAAGTTCTCATGAAGTGAAAACACAATGTTAACTATTATATGAAACATGATTTCCATAGAGTTCAGGTTATTCCATTTCATAGACTTCTTATATTAAAAGTTGTTCTGAAATTCTGAAGTTAGATTGCTTGTGCCCCCCCATATTCACAAGCTTCTGCTTTTTGTAATAAATCAGCTTTATCTATTAGGAAAGAGGGAAAAAAACAATTAAATAGTGTTCAAAAAAGTTAAAGGTTGACATATAAGGGTAACACACAGGATGTTGTTTTCCAATTGTGTCATAACTCCTTTGAAACAGGTCAGCAATGAGAAGAGAGTATTTGCACATAAAAACCTGGCAAAATCAGAACCCCACATGTCTTACAGGAATTGGCTAACATCCAATATAGTTTTCTAGCATTGCTATTAGAACTGGTATTTCCCCTTAGATCTAGAAACAGAGCTGAAAAATTTGTTGATTATATAGTGCATGGGCAGACTCAAGAGAATAGACCCATAGATCAGCACTATAAAAGTACATTAAGTCAATGATACCAAAAATAGAAAACATTCACCTTGAATCACCAAAATGTGATGAAGTCTCTTCAAGAAACAGAGCAAGTTTATGCGGGGGAACATAGAATATTTGCGTTCTTGTTTCATTTGCAGAAGCCATCAGCCTCTCTCTCCTTGATTTGTTATGCTTGGGAAGAAACCCAACTGCAGCAGTATTTAAATATTCACTCCTGGTAATCTTAATGCTGCTAAAACTGCCTCTTCAGAGATGAATCTCCATGAAAAACTCTAACCATATTGAGCTTCAATCCTTTAAAAATAAAAAATAGAAATAGAAATAAAAGAACAACGTTACCAAATGTAAACTCATCCGTGGTCAAGCCTGAAGCAGAAAGAGCTGCTACTGCAGCAGAAGGTCCAGGAATAGGAATAACAGGAATATTTTCATCCACACATAACTTTGCCTGTAGCAATTCCAAAACGTGCAATGGTTAAACTCCATGTGACAACTAAATTCTAAAACAACCATCACCAGAAACACTAAGCATATATCACGTTAAGAATAAGATCTTCACATAATCAGGTCTGATACAATTCTAGATTAAGCAATAATGCTCCAACGCAATCCAAGTGGAGTTGGGAAATTATATACTCTAAATTTACATTAGCGTGCACTTCTAACTTAATGCAATACCACAAAATGATAATGATGTCTAAAGCATAGAAAAAGAAATGGCTTCTTTAAGAAACAAAAAGTAAAGAACACATATAAGACAGAATGTGGTTACCAATTCTGCACCAGGATCACTAATACCCGGTGTCCCTGCATCAGTTATCAGTGCCACAATCTCACCCTGTTTCAACCTCTTTAACACCGTCTGTTCTCTTTGAGACTCATTGAACTTGTGATAACTCAGCTGAAAATCTAAAGTACACAATCAGAACGGATAAAAAGGCAGAAAGAGAACATGACAAGGAAGCGTAAAAGCAAGCTCCAACAAACTCACAAGGGTAGTTTTAATACTATAATACCGAAGTAACTTCCCAGAATGTCTTGTATCTTCTGAAAGTATCACATTAGCAGATTTTAAAACACGGAGAGCCCTGCATTGATGAAATGGTTCTCTCTTGCTCATAACAAAATTCGCAATTGCGGAAACAAAGAAGTAACAATAAATTATTTATTCAGTTCAGTAAGTACCTCAATGTGATATCTTCTAGGTTTCCAATTGGAGTTCCTACTAAATATAGTCCAGGTTTTAGAGGGCTCTGCAAGAATAGTCATATTCCATAGAAATGAAGGTTGAAGTGTGTGACAGCCAAAAATCTCAACTCCTAGACCAAGGTTATAAGATAAGAAGGTGATCATCTTACACGTTTTGATGGCTCTTCGATGATTGAATCAGTGAGCTCGCCAGAAATTTGAGAGCTAGAACAGAAGGAGAGCATAGCAATTTTAGGGCAAGCGGAGACTGATTTAAGGGATACAAGGTCCGTTTGAATACGAAGTGGATGCCGGCATGAAAAAGCCCCCGTAATCGTCATCCCAGGTAACCGTCGTAGCAGCATTTGTCAACTCCGACGTCGAGGATAAGTAGCGGGAGGAGGGAGCAATCCGACTACTATGAGGATCGGAGCGCACACATATATAGCAACACTGTGTTTGGTTAGCAGAGAAGGGAGGCGCGCGGGGGAAAGGGATTCCACAGACAGGTGGCTAAAAGGGAAAAGCAACGAAGGAAAGTAAATAAATTTTCTTCTTCATTTTTTTTTTTAATTCATCAGGGGCTTTTAAAGCCGAAATAACAGCCACAGAACAGAGGATATTCGCTCACCAAATTAGTTAAAAGAACTCTGACGAATAAATTTAAACTCCAAATCGCTCGTCGAAAACTAATCAAACCACCGTTGCTTTGAAATATATAAAGATGTAGCATTTTATTAAGAATTTGGCTGAAAAATTAAATGCTTATGTTTAAAATTGCAAATATTAATTCCGTTCAGAACAAAATCCGTTTAGAATAAACAAATTCTAAAGAATTTTATAGAATAGATTTGTCCGTTGAAATTTTTATATTTAGAATGAAAAACAATTAAAATTTTAATTCCACGGATTCAATTTAGTTTATTGAATTACACTCAAACAAATCAAATTATAATATATGGACTTTCAAGTAGATTTTACAAAACAAAAATTGTTCACCTTCCTAATTTTTTTAAATTTATTATATCAAAAGTATTTTAAAAAATGAAAGTAAATGAATTTTAAACTCTAAATTTATCCAAAAATAAAAATTTTCATTTACAAGTAAATTTTACTTAAAATTTTCAATGTTGATCCTTAGTAAACATTTAATGAGCAGTAACTATTCCGTCAACGCCATGAACTCAAGGGATGAGAAGAATCCGGTGAGGGTAGTACATTATGAAAAGTACCCCTGTCAAATTAGCTGTTGAAACTTGAGAAAATCGCATCCTTAGATAATATACCCGATTGACTTGAAATTTCTAGGATATGCATAAAGAGCAGACACAAGAAATACCTTAAAATTTTTAAGTTTTTCTTTATCCTATTGATAAGTATAAATTGCTAAAGGCACACATTCCTTTAGGAAAGTGACCAAGTTCAAAGAAAACTACAAAGCACAAGATCCACAGCAAGGGACACCAGGAAACTGGTTAACATAGCTTTTGGGGGTCATGGCCTTGCTTGCTTGGCCCCCTTTCCCATTACCCATGATAAAATAGGAAATATATCTCTTTATACACAGGTGATGGATGCTTGTTAGATAATTATTACACTTTATCATCATGGAACCACCATCTCGTCTCTTTCGGAGATCTGCCACTCTTACAGTTCTTCACATATCGATCGTTATCAACAGGACGTTGCTGCACCATAGTAGAATATATATATATATATAATAAATGCTTAACTACGGGAAGAAGGGGGGGAGAAGGAGGAAAGAACAACAAATGCTCTTGAAAATTTGAGATAAACCTTCACAGTTGCACTTGACAACATGGAGAGAATGCTGATACAGATAGAACTCACAGTCATAGCTGGGGACCACGAATCATATAGAATATCTGCCAGCACAAATGATTAAGTAATTTGTGATGTCTCTTAATGGATAACTACCCACATATATCATCCACAAAAAAAGAAAGTGCACAAAAGAAACTGCATATTTTACTTTCTTTCAAGGAAGGCAGTTTTGCAGCAAATTATTCTTATTGTACCTATCTTCTATGGATGAAACTGCCACATGACTAACATTTGGCCATTAACCTCCAATCAATTGGAAAGTAACACACAGTTCAGCACAATGTGGTGATACTATGCTTAACCAACGATATCCAAACACAATCCTTTTGGTTGGTAGAAAATGTAAAAATCACCGACTCTAGAACTTTTTGCAACAACCTTGCCTTGATTTGTATGTAGAGCAAATTTTAAGTTTGTTTTGCCATTGCCTACCGCCCAATGGTGAAGCAAATGGCGACAGCAAAAACATTTTCTGAATAGGTAGTTTCTTGGATCTGCAATTGGTCTTCCATCTGTTGATGCAACTACAAGCTATAGACGAACATGCAAAGCACACTACTAATTCAGACATATGCATCTACCAAATGACAGAGAAACATTCTATACTATAATTATAAAATGGTTGAATCATCTGCAAATACTATTTTCATGCATTTTTCAATAACAACTTCAAAGTTGATCTCCATATTAGTTATTATAATTTGATATGAAAGAGAAATGGTATGCAACTGCTGAACAAGTGAAGATAGTAAAAGTAATAATACCAAACCTCGATTAGTAATGAATTAGCCAAGAAGATCATCTAACCATGTCCATCATAAAACTTTTAAAGTAATCAACCACCATGTACATTTTTGGTAATGCTAAAGAGGTGGTCCCAAAGGCAAAGAAAACAACACTGATGCACAGGAAATACAGCTCAACACAATAAACCATAAAGAACATTGCTTATACTACATCCATAAACAAAAATGCAGATTTACTTGCATTATAAATCTCAATCATTCAGTTCAATTTTGCCATAATAACTTAATATAGCCTGTTGACCTACTTTGAACACTATCTACAAATAGATTGCAACCAAGAAATCAATTTAATGTAGTCTTAGGAAAATCATCTAATTTCCTATATTACTCTCAACAAATTCTTCTCAAAATCCCTGAGTAGAGTACATGTAAACTAACATCCAATTTAAGGCAACAAAAACCATCATATGCAGGCATGTCCTTTGGATAAAAACCATGCAAGACACTCATATGAGGGTGCAAAAAGCAACGAATTTGAAATAAGATCAGAAAGATCAACATCTGAACAATCGTAGACTTCATATTGATGAAAAGCTCTAGTTCCTTGACTAAGGGCTCTATTCCCCGCAGGGGATTCCTAGCACATGCTACTACAATGTGCAGCATAACATCACTACTGTTAGGTTCAATAATGCAAAAATGGACAAGTAGAAAACCAACAACAGTAGACATCCATTAATTAATGAGTACCAACATCAATTTCACTTGAAATGCAGTGACAAATTTGAAGTAAGACATCTAGTAAGCCGGTGGGGGTGGAGGAATAAACCAGCAAAGTTTACAAGCCAACAATCGCATGAATTAGTGCAAAGAACAGGAAAGTAAAGCAAGATAAATAAAAAAAAAAAGATTAAACAAAGATATATAAACTATGACGAGGCAATACCTAAACAAATATGTCCATTGCTATAGATGTGAGGATGAAGAGGAGCTGGCGGGACAAAAATCACCTGTACAACCCCAAAAAAACAAATGAAACAGTCAACCCAATCACTGAAAAATCATCCGTATAAATAACAAAAAGAAAATCATACTAACAATTCAACTATCACTTCATATCCACTGTATTGAAATGGAAATAGTAAAAAAATCAATCACCTGCGGTGCTTCCATAGGGTAATGTTCAGGGAAATCCACCTGAAGCTGATAAGTTTCATTCGCATATAGAGTTCCCGGAGCTCCGTTGACTTCAATCACCCATCTAAATTCACACAAAATGATTATAATCCGAAATTGACCAACGAAGTTCCCAATTAAACGAAACAAGAAATTTGATTAAGGGCATACCGTTGGAGATTATCAGTGACTTTGTGTTTGAAACCTGTTGGAGGATTCAACTGCCATTCCGCGAGCTCTTTTTGCAATCTGTTACAAGCGATCTTGCTTAAAGCCTAAGCAAAGTACAAAAGTCAAAAATCAAGATGGAAAAAGAAAAAAAAAGAAACGATCACGAAAAGAAACCATAAAAACCCAAGGGATAAGTGTGTTAAAGAAACCTTGCGGGATGGAGCGGACGAGCTTGTCATGGTTTCTACCAGAGAAGAGAGAGAGGCCGTCTGATGTGGGTTTAATAAATTTTACAATTATCTATTTTTTTTGTTTTTTTTTTTATGGGGAAAAGTTATTTTTTCTATTTTTTGCAATTGGAGGGAGATTATTATTAGCTTTATTGCATGCTGCGGAGAGATTCTGGAAGGATCAAATTGCACGCTCGCAGTGGACAGTTCTGTTGGCCGTGTGATTTTTACACGTAACCATCCGTTGGACTTGTTTCCATCTTTTTTTTTTTTGTTAATTACTATTTTCCCCAAATTATCAAGTGATTCAATTGGCAAATTTGTTAAAAAAATTCAAAATAATTGAATTAATGGAAATTGTAAATATAATATAATTTGGATTTGATTAAGACCTATCCGAACCAAGACTTTAAAAAAACAAAATCCGAAATGGATTATTGAGTGTCCCATCACGTTGTTGGATACTTGCTAGCTTGGCTTGGCATGCCACTAATGGGAGTTAATAGCTTGAAGCATCTCATTCACCCCCTAAAAAAGGAAATTGGCCTAAGCATCATCAAATCTTAGCTTAAGCTAGACGCTGGAATAATTGATAGTGGATTTTTTTTTTTTTTTACCCTGTTAAGAAACCTGAGATAAAGCTATTCCAACTCTGTTGCATTGGATGGATAATTACAGAGTACAGAGGATTTTTAATTTCTTCTTTCAATTAAGAAAGACATGACTTGGAGAAGCTTCCTTCTATAATTCCATCAATCCTCTGAATGATCAATAACACCTTCCATTGCCATGGAACTGCTACCTAATATTAATGGATTTGAGTCTTCACATGATTCTGCAAACTCTTCTCTGTACATTTCTTCTATCATTGGCTTCCATAGCCGTACTCGAGCATTTATGAACCAATTTGAAACCTGAAGCAATAATAACATAGCATCAACAACCAAGCCAATTAATCAAAACGAAAATGGAAGAAACAAAAACAGAAGTTTAGCAACACTTAACTTGATTCTTGGTCAAACCTGTCTGTGATGCCAGCATTAGCTTCTCGGAATCATTTGGGTAGCTGTATAAGAACAAATAGTGAGAGAGATAAGTATTTAATACTCTACATATGCAGACTTTGGTGTACAACACTGCAATTCATTTTAAAGCACTTACGGGTGCAAGAAATGTTCGAAAAGCCAAGATCTTAGAATGGCCACAGAAGTCTCCGGCAAGCCTCTGATGGGTCTCCAAGCTTGCCTTTGGCTTTGGAACGTTCCAAGCTGTTGAAGGGACATCCTATTATGTCCACTCTCTCTATCGAACAGGCTAAGTCGTGATAATCCTGTGCTGATTTTTGGTAAATCTTGTGAAAATTTTCTTCTTGTTTCATTAATTTGAGACACAATGACATCTCTCAGGTTGCAGAAATGCCTAGACATGGCTTGTAGTGCTAAAGAAGTATAAGATTTGGCTGCCCCTAAACCTGCTATGTCCTCAAATGATGACACTACTTGTTCCATTTGATGGTAGTATTTCTCGTATCTTCCTTCAATCTGAAAAACAAAAATGAACAAAAACAAGAAAAAAAAAATAATATTGGTTTTAATGGAGTTTGGAAGTCAAAAAAGCAATCAAAGTACCCAACAGACAAAGAACTTACCTCCTCTAGCAATGCTATAAGCTTTGCAATTTTCACCTGAAGGTCGTGTCTATCAGCTGGTACGAGCCCATTACAGCATAATTCTGCTTTAAGTTCAGAAGAAAGTCCTAAAGCTCCTCTTCTCCCACCAGGAAGTAACTTTACCACGTATTTTTCATTGTTAATTTCTACTGCTTTGCTACTAACACTAACAATTTCTTCTAAAAGGATCTGAGCAGGTTTTAAATATCTTGAATTCTTTATAGCAATGGCAAAAGATTCTGTCCCGTAAGAAGTGCAAGAAGATCTACTCAACTCGGTTGAGGACAAAGCAAATACATTACCAGAGAAAGAATAGTCATCATTTGCCCGTTCAACTTCTGGATTACAACTTTTCCTTGCTTCTTCTCCAGGAATCATGTAACTGGAGCTAACAAGATCTAAATTAACAGATCTTTGCCTGTATTGGACTTGAGAAGCAAGCATGTGAGAACCAAGAGACAATGAAAGTTGATGATTGGTAGCATTTGCAGCTCCAAGAAGATCCATTAAATGTCTACTGTGGCTAATCTCGGATTCTGGAGGTACTGTAGGAGCTTGTACAAGGTCTATTGACCTTGACATTCTTTCCCCAAGGGACTGTATGTTAGGCAATACACCAACAGATTGAGGGAATGTGTCGCTGCCTCTTAAATTTGAACCATAACCATTGAAATTATGGTTTTCAAATTGGTTTTGACTATTAATTGAGTCTGAGATAAACAATTGTTGTAACATACTTGAAGCTGGATTTGGGTGTGAACCTTGTGAAACCATAGCTGTAACCAGCAAAAGAGAAGGTGCTATAACTTCATCAAGAATATAAGAAACTAAAGTTCCAAGGCAACATAAGCACAGGAAAGAATCAGTGCCCAAGATGGAGGATTTTCACTCCCAAATACTGGCTTTGTGAACTGGGTTTAAACAAGAAACTAAAATATTGGGGCTGAGGTAGTCTATGACTATATTTTAAGCAGAATTTTAAAATTCATTCCACATTTGCACTTAAAGAGACTGAAATCAAGACCTCAGACAAAGATGCTGCGAGTAGAAGTTACAAATGAAAATGCACTTCAAAATTTTAAAGCACGTCGCTTTTCGGAAGCGAACAGAATGAAACCCAGTTCAGCTTGAAGGTAATAATAACAGAACTGAAACGAGAAGAACTGCAAGCAAGAACAGATTTATTAAAGAAATCATTAGCAGAAAATAAAAGCAAGAAAGAGATAGATATATAGAAAGAGAAGAAAGGGGTGAAACAAAGAGTTACAATTTTTGAAAAGCATAAAAAAGGAGGTAAAAGGACGGGACCAGGAGAGCAGAATACAAGACAAACAAATATCTTAATTAGTGTTTAGCCCCTAATTCAAAGCCCCTGATTGAACTAACATAGTTCAAGTGAAACCCTCTGAGGGCTACAACGGAAATCATTTTAAGTCTTATGTATGCATTAAAAAAAGGAGACCATAGGCCCAAGACCGGAAAACTACCAATCTATGACAGCTATATACATGTGTTAAAATTATAATATAATAATTCAGAGAAGGAAGCACAGACCTTCTCTTTCTCTTTCTTTGTGAAATATGAATAGAGCAGGTCTAAAACTAAGCAGCCAAAAGCTATAATGCCTAAATACATAGCCCTGCCACTTCTTCAAAGAAGAGAAACTAATTGGCCTAGTAAAGATGAAAGAAAGTGACAGCAAAAGATGGTCCCCTAATTTCTCTGACTATAAAACAAGATGCAAAAGCATCAATCCTTCAGCTTTACTTCGTGCAGTTGCATTTCGTTGGGAGACTCAAAAGTACTTTCACTGAGCTCAAAACTGTGAATCTCTCTCTCTTAATATGTTCCATTGTTCTGTTCTACTGGGTTGGGTTGATGTAGTCTGTAAAAGGAGGATAAAAAGTGGGCTATCTTTTGCACACTCCCAGTTTTAAGATTGTCTGTTTCTGATACTGTAACCATATGGGAATATCTAACTTTTTCCCTGTTAGGTGTTGTAATCATACATATAGATGTTTTTTCTTTTGATCTTTATCATACGTATAGATGTTGAAAGGACACTGAATATTACAATCTTTCAAGAACGAGTAGAAAAATAAAAATGAGTTCTTGCGCTTTTTCGATTATATATATGGAGACCATAGAGAAAGAGAGAGAGACTATTCGCATATTTTGTGGGTGTGGTTTGGTGTGCTGATAAGACTAATTCCGTGTAATTTTTTTGGGTTCTCCTACTTTATTAGCTTTAGTAATGATTGCCATTTTTGTTCCTTTGGCTCCTCCAGTTGTCACTCTCTGGTTCAGTAACGTTGTTGTTTACTATGACCTGAAAGGCGCACCCTCTCAAGATTAAAGGTCTCTGTTGGGAAGATGTAAGAGAGAAACTCCGTGATTGCCTATGTAAAATAATATTCTATGTATTTATAGTTTTCCTCCAAGTGAAACAAAAATAAGTGCCTCAGGGAACGTAAATGCATGAGAAATTGTTCTGGGAATTCATTTATTGCAATGACATTTGGGTCTAATCGGAAAAGCTTCAACTATTTTATCAGCTTTGCTTTCTGTTGTTATCCATTGGTCGTTTTCATTATTGCTTTGCAATGCCAGATTAGCTGCCTACTCTAGACAATAGATACCTTTATTTAAAAATAAAAATTGGTGTACCTAACATTTAAAAATTGGCTGATCCCAATGTTGGGGAGGTATTTTACGTGTTTTTTGTTCATAAGATGGGAATTTTCAAAGTGACTATTGAGATGAATGCAAAAAATGATGGCAATGCACACGTGAGAAAATTGAAGAAATGGTTGCTTAAGCCACATGCTACAGATACTAGTACCAGAAATTGAAAGTTACATATTTATGTATGTATATGATTCAAGCCTCAGCCCATAAACAAAAAGCATAAATGGGCAGTGCAGCAAGCAGAATATGTAAATTCAACCGACAACGTGGTTCATAAAAAGGAGAAACGACTGAAAAAGACTAGTGAGTTCGACAGCATCCAACGCAATAGAGAGCAGCATCAGTATGCATATAACTTGGGACCACATCAAGACTAGAATCAAGACAAAACATGAAGCAAACAAGAAAGAACATAAAATTCCCTCAGTTTGTGCTCAAATTCAATTGCTCAAGCAAAGCTTATATTGGGGATGAAGGTATACCTTACATTATCTCATTCAGCTATTATAAGCAGGAGCGCAAATTTAGTAACAGATATTTAACTTGCACATCCTATATTAAAAGACAGAACTTTAATTAACAATATAATTACTGCAGATTCCTGTTAATCGAAATGCAACTTAATTCTCACATCAAACTTATTTGAGAAATTTGAATGATATGATACATCATTGTCACAAATAGGGAGTACGTGTACAAAATTCCTTATTCAATAGAGTACAGAAGACTGCACGCGTCTTATTGTATCTTTACAACAGTGATTACAATTCCATCAATCTATTTGGACATCACAGGTGGGCATCATGCCCATATGTACATCTATGTCTGTAGCAGCATTGACTGTTTCCTATTCAAACCATAACCAAGCAGATCACTCATGGGCACCAGGGCAATATCATGGGGTGTGTGATTTTCTGCTTTTGGTTATTCAAAAACTTGACGACCTTTTATCGAAAAGTTTTATTTTTGACCCATAAAGCCAGAAGGCAGAAGCAAGAATTTTTCAAATTACAAAATCATGTAACAGATGAGAATTGCCAAACCTTTCCTGTTGCTTTCCTGGATCCATGCAATGATAATCCATTGTATCAGGTCCCATAGATGAAGCTGCCATATTGTTAGTTCTAATACGGTTCCCATCAGAGATTGGAAAAGCATCAGTTTCATGACTTTGTAGTCCCAATGCAAGTGATACCTGGCTGCCAATTGCAAATCCACTTAACTCTGATATATCATATGAAAGAGCAGCAGGCATAAAACTATGATTACCATGTTGGTCAGATGGGATATTCTTGTCCAGATAAGGGCTCTGGTCACCTATGTTAGACCTTTGGTTGAGCTGGTGTTTTTTAATCCCAGAATCTGTAACACTGTCGCTGAGAGAATCGTTCTTTAGCACTGTTGTTGTAATATTTTTATTCATTTCTATATCAGGAACGAGATCAGACTTTATGTTATGAACTTGCACTGAACGAGTAGTATCAGCAGCTGCAGAAGTCACACTGTCCTGAAAATCATCTAGCCTATTCTCAGATGCCAAATGATTCTCTCCATTTGCCTTTTTACCATCATCTATAGATGATTTAGAGATTGCTTCTGAATCAGCAAATTCTTCTTTGTATATCTCCTCAACCATAGGCTTCCAAAGGCGCACCCGTGCGTTTATGAACCAGTTTGCAACCTGGTCCAAATAAGAAATCATTAATCACCAAGGAAATAGAGAGCTTCACCATTCACAGGGACTTTGCATAATTATTCTAAAGAACAGTACATGCTTATCAAATAGGCAAGAGAATGAAGACACAAACTTGGAATGAGACAACTCAAAGATGCATGATTGACGACTATTTTCACACTGTGACCACCGTGACACCCTAAGACAAGTAAAACATAATAAATATCAGGTAGATAAAAAAGATACCTGGTTTCTGGTCAAGCCGGTCCGCTTTGCTAGCATGATTTTCTCTGAATCACTAGGGTAGCTGTTGATACCCAAAACAGGAAAATATTAGTTAAACAGTCCATATGCTGCATAAGGACTACAATTGAGAAGACAAGCAATCTGAAACATACGGATGAAGGAAATGCTCAAAAAGCCAGGCTCGAAGAATTGAAACAGAGCTCTCAGGAAGGCCCCTTTGAGGCCTCCAAGCATGTCGCATCACACCAAGCTGCTGAAGAGCCCTCTGCTGTCTGAGTTGTTGATCAACATAGCGGAGACGTGGTATCCCTCCTTGACCATTTGGTGAAGTATCTTGCTCCCCCAGCTTTCTTCTTATTATTTCTACCTGGCCACTAATTGCATCGCGCAAACTGCGGAAGTGACAGGAAATTGTATGGAGAGCAAGTGCTGTGTATGATTTAGCTGCCCCATGACCCGCAACCATTTCAAAAGATGACACCACAATTTGCATTTGATGGTGATACTGTTTGTATCTTCTGTCTACCTATAGTAAAAAGCATTGATAACCTCTCAAGGAGAGAAAACTCCATGCATCCAAGAAATACAGACATTCAAAGGCAAAAATAGTTGACCTAACCCTTTAGGAGCTATTATCCAGTACAAAGTTAAATCAACATGATATCCTTCATCCCTCTTACAACTCCAACCACAGTTACCTTGTCATGTTTATTGCCAAATTAATCACTAAATATATCTCATCAGATTACAAAATCAAGCAACCATTAAAACCAAATAAATAGTACCACCAAATCAGCACAAATTGGGGTTACCTCGTCCAACATGGACAAAAGCTTCATCTTCTTGTTCTGCAACTCTTGTTGTTCTGCAGGAGACAGCTCAGGAGAAGAATTTGCAGTTGACTCGCTAGGGCCTGAAGACATACCACTTGATGTGGGAGGGATAGATTGGTTTTTGGATCTTCCATCCGCCTCCTCAGTGTCATCAAGACATTTGTTGGATTTACGCTGCTTCAGGGCCTTCCTAACACTAACCATTTCATCAAGCAGTTTTTGTGCTGCCTTGACATATTTAGAGTTCAAGGTAGCAAGAGTATAACCTGAAGATGCATACATATAAGTATCATGAACATCGTTTTGGTTATCTGAGCACTGCAGATTGCAGGATGCCTCTGTTTTTATAGGGTTATGATTTCTTCCAGCAAAAGCAGACGAGCAGTCAGAATTTTTTAACCCCTTGCTTGGACTACTCTCATCACCTTCATAAGATAATGCCCATTTTCCTGTCATAGGAAGATGTGGACTTGAAAATGAAGGCAAAATTAAGTTCAGATTTTGATACTGAAATGATGGCACAGAAACTGCAGATTGCATCTCTGTGCCAAGACTTAAAGATAATCCTTGACTCTGGAAATTCTGTTCATTGTCTAGAATGCCAAGTTGCGCCCTTGAAACCACCAGAGAGTCCCCATTAACATGGTTCTGTGCAGGATGATCTACTGCTGAGTTTAATTGTCCATCAATTGTTTGCAAATTCATTGTGTCAGTAGTAGGTGGAATGAACATCATCTCATTCCTATCTCCGACAGAGGAAAATTCAGCACAATTGTGAAGAGACAAGGAGCTCCCTGATAAAAATTCTGAGTATGACCCAGGACCAGAAGCTGGGTTAACATAAATTGTCATGTTACTATGATGAGATGGAAATTCTGAATAAGAAGCAAGTTTCTGATCTCCAGGATGTGAACCTTGCAAGTTCTCTCTTTGGCTGCTTAAACTGGGGTAATAAGTAGCCATCACCTCCTTCCTCTCACTAGCCTCAGGTCAAGTGCATTGACATTAATAAGAAAGCACTGACAGTGCTCCCCATAAACTGACCGATAACCAAATATATTGCCCCAACTGAAGGGTAATCACATGAAAAAACCTGCAACAAAAATTCCTTTTAGAAATCTTCCAAATTTTTGTGAATTAATGACATTACAATTAGATTCTGTATCTTAAACTTCAGTTTATCCAGATTTCTGAAAAAGATTTATGAGATTTAACACACAACATAATCCATAAAAAAATATCAGGAAATAGTGCATGACAAATTCAGCTTTTCAAGACACGGAAAGTAGTATCCAGGGTGAAACTCACAGCTAAACAGAAGGACCCACACAAAAACCACATCCTAACCCACTCCTCCCTTCCCAGGAAAAGGAAAAGAAAAGGCTGAGTGATATGTTGAAATTTAAAAAAAAAAAAAAAGTTAGAAATTGTCAATAATTAATCCAGAACCCTAGCAGGCAAAAATAGAAAGTAAAAAGAACCCAACAGAAACAATACAACAGCGCATAACCTTTAAGAAGTTCCTTTTACTAATGTGCTATTCGTCATAATTGAAGTTTAATGCTACATCAAAACCATGTCAAAAATTTGCATTCTTGTGCACAAGCCAGAAACTTTCAGAGGAAGGTTCAATGAGAAAAGGATAGAATCCAGATATCTGGAAAAAGAAAAAAGAAGCTCAAAACAGCTTAGAGCTAGCCATGACCATCCAAGTAACCCAGCTAAAACTAATCCGAACTCTAATAATCCCCATAAGCAATTCAGCATCATTAATACCCAAATCAGCAACACCCTCAAATCATAATAACAGCCTACTCACAGCAACCAAAATCAAAAGGAAAAAAAAAAAAAAAGAGGATCTTGAAGGAAAGTTAAGACACTTAATCCAGAATTGCCCACGACACAGAACCACACCATGCTTAAATCCCAAAATTAAGTTACAGAACTCTCAAATTTTAGTTCTTTTGTAGCTTCCCGAGATGTGAACTATGTAAACAATCAAATACGGAGAGACAGCATGAGCAATCATTACAAATAATTCATAGACAAAAGGCACATCAAAGAAGAAAGAATAAAATACCTCAAAGCCCCAGAAATGATGCGCCTGGGACAGGGAACAGAAAGGGCTAGAAAACACAAAGACAAAATTTTTAAACACGAAAACTAATCCCAAGAGATACAGATACTATTTCCAAACATAAACAGAAGCAACCAACCTCCTTATCATTGGAACACCTACGCCAGCCCAATTAAAGGTAATATTTTTTTTTTAATGGACCAACAACAGGGTACATTATATAAATTTTTTATTGAACAAGAGTAGAATAATTTAAGAATATTTGTCTGGTAATGATTCCAAGGTTTCTCACGTGTGACATAAAAACCCAAGCAAGGTACATGAAACTACAAATGGTGGTTGTTCTGTTTGTTGTTTATGCATATAGTTGTGTGATTTTCATTGCTTAAGAGAGTTCAAAACCTAACCACCAGTTGGTAGACCTATAACTATACCTCCCTTAAGCTTACTTTTTAAAGCATACTGATGGCTTCTCTCTCCTCAATTGGCCTAATCAGAATTGAGAAGCATCTAAAATTTCGCCCACTACCAATCAAAAATATAATTCTCCCTCCCAAAAAGATAATACCCTTTTCATTTTCACATAAATTATTACTCCAATTTCATAATACTTATCGTATTTACAGTTTCAATGACCAATAAATTTTTTTCTATCTCCAGCTGCTAAAATATTTTGATTGGTTCTTTCGTTTTTCTTCTTAATTTTAGTGTGTTTTTTTTTGTTAGCTGTACTGGGAGTAGTTGCGAGTGACTGATTCACGCGTTAACACTTGTCTGCTTTTACACGCAAGCCGCTGACAGTTGCTATAGTATTTCTAATTTATTTTTCGTTTTCTCTAATTTTTTTATACATATTATTTTATTGGTTTTTGGTACCATATATTACTTATTTTATTTTTAAAAATTAGGTAGCATTTGAATGGAAGTTGTTTGTAATGACGTTTGGTTTTGATTTTTTCTTTCAATTATATTTAGTTGAATAAAAAAGGAAGTGGAGCCTTTTATTTTGTATACATTCAAAAACTTGTTATCTATATTTATAAATAGAATCTAAATTTCTAAAAAATTAAAGATATGGCAAAATTTATTCAATTTAATTCAAAGACAACAGATTTTTTAATATTTTATTAAGTTTCGATACAACAAAATTGGAATATATTTATATAAATGGTCAATTATGAGTTGTCTTTAAAGTTCGTTAATATATTTCTGATATAAATAAAATTTGTTGTTGTTAATATACTTTTATAAATTTTTTCTTTCACGAGAGATTGAGACTAGATTTTAGTACAATAAGTTACATAGCTTATTGAATTATTTAAAAAAAAAATTCATTTAGTTAAAATTGACTCGTAAATTTAAATAAGTAATTCCATTCAATTTAAACATACATATCCATTTCTTATTACATTATTTAATGTAAGTATGAATTTTTCAATATATTGTCATTTTCATTAGTATTAATTAATGGTGAATAAACAGTGAGTTCGGTGCCAAAAATAAAAATTCAAATGTATAGCTAGTTTTGATCGGTTTTTGTTATATCAGTTCGATTTTAAATCCGAATGAATTTCTATACGTAATCGATTCGAACCAAATAGATTTTGATTCAAATCGGCTAACCCGATAAATCAAACTAGCTTGGATAGGCGGACAGAAATGGAGTGGTTTTGCACACTCTTAGTATGAATGCAAGAAAATCGATAGTATCTTAACTTAATTAACGGTCTAATAGCATGCCTTCACAGTTTAGTTGACAACTAGCGATTCATTTGGTTAATCTCCGGACTTGCAGGGATTCTTTATTTGGCTGCCATTTAATTTTTTGTCTAGTTTATACTTCACTGTATAGTTTGCTTCTCATAGAAATGAGCGACTTGAAGGAAAATAATGCCTTCGCATTTTTTTTTTTTTTCTGTTGGATTTAAACGGTTTTTCTCGACCGTGTTTTATTTACCACTCATCAAACGTCGCCGCCTTGTCACTATTGGAAATGACAACACCAACGACAAAGCAACAGCTTGTAGTGTTTGCCGTTTGCCAGCGCAACCGTTTCTTCAACAAGTAAATGACGTTTCTTTCCAAATAATCGTTTGCCGGTCCTGCAAAATGACCGACACCGACGACGCGCCAGTAGTTTACCATTGCTAATTTCAATGAACGAGTCGTTTCACTAAAGCCTTCTTTAACGCTGTCGTTTTCCCGACCCGCTCGAAGCCACAAGCTGACGCCGGATGCCACAAGACGACTGTATAATCCTACGCGAGCCTTCCTGAAAAGCTGAGACAGTAGATAGATTGCCATTGTAATCGCATCATGATTGCTTGCCATTGTTCTCTGATTCGACCCTGGCCTCCTATTAACGAGAATTATCTACTCCGGAGTTCAAACCCTAACAAATTAAACTTCCCTTTCACTGTCACTACACACAGTACAAAGTCCTTTACACTCATCACCAGAGTTCTCCAACAAGGTGTTGAAGTTGTATTGCCAGAGGCTGTTTCTTTGCCAGGTCCAGTAATTGACACGAAAGAGGATAAAGAGGAGGTCCATGGCCTTGTCAGTGGAGTCGCGGGCACCGTATCAGAGGGTACCTCAGTCTCTTCAACCAGAGTTAAGAAGAAGAATATACAAGATGAGGATACCTTTGAGTATAGATACAAGATTCAAAATGGAAAAGAAGTTAGTTTTAGAATTTCTTCAAGCTGTTTTTAGTTTTTAATTAATAAAGTGGAAATCTTTATTAATGCAATTAAGGACTTGTCTGGGTTTTGAT
Source organism: Jatropha multifida (assembly GCA_948099535.1). Lineage (NCBI taxonomy): Eukaryota > Viridiplantae > Streptophyta > Magnoliopsida > Malpighiales > Euphorbiaceae > Jatropha > Jatropha multifida. The sequence continues at coordinate 7,996 of CANUEX010028669.1, read as the reverse complement.
TTGCTTTTTATCTAGAAATTTGTGTTAGCATGTGTAATTCTTTAGGGAACTCCAATGGAAGTGGTCTCACTTGTCTTCTCTAGGTATTCGAAGAAAAAGCCTATCTGGTTGGTGTTGAGCGGAAAGGTGAAGTGGATTCTTTTGGCATAGAGGAATCTCTGAAGGAATTGGCTCAGCTTGCCGATACTGCTGGATTGATGGTTGTTGGCTCCACATATCAGAAGTAAGATTGCTGTTTTTTTTTTTGTTGTTTTTTGGCTGGCATGCTATTATCAGAACCATGAACTAAGTACTATTTTATAGCTACCTGGTGTTCTAAAGCTGGTATAAATGGAAGAACTAAGAACGCCAAGACACCAAAGCCATAAACTGGAGCATTCTTCTTTAGAAAATTTTCTTAGCAGTTGGCTGCCTAGCTTCAATTACTCATTTTGTCATGCAGACTAGCTTCTCCAAACCCAAGGACATATATTGGGTCTGGGAAAGTTGCAGAAATTAAGAGCGCAATACATGCTTTGGATGTTGAGACTGTAATATTTGATGATGAACTTTCTCCTGGGTAAGATTGGTACAAAATTATCAAATTTGACAAATGCTTTCTATTAGGTTGTTTTCGTGTTTCTTCATTCAAATGCTAAAATTTTAGGCAACTGCGCAACTTGGAAAAGATTTTTGGCGGAGATGTTAGAGTTTGTGACCGCACTGCCCTTATCTTGGATATCTTTAACCAGCGAGCAGCAACACATGAAGCATCATTGCAGGCAGGATCATTGTTATATGCTTTTATTAAATATGTCTACTAACACATACAAGTCAGAGTTGTTTGCGGAGCTTGGATATCATCATCATACTTGTGTAGCTCATTTATGTTCACCCAATGTTGTCTTTTTAGGTTGCATTGGCACAAATGGAATACCAGTTACCACGTTTAACTAAGATGTGGACTCACCTTGAGCGCCAAGCAGGAGGGCAGGTGAAGGGTATGGGTGAAAAACAAATTGAAGTAGACAAGCGTATCTTACGCACTCAAGTATGTACTATTCTTCTGACGTTTAATATATAAGTCGCTGACTATTGAAAATCCCATTTTGTGCACAAGAATGAGACTTCTATGCTTTCTTTCAGAGTAAAGTTGTTAGTTGTGTCTAATATTTCCTCTGTCTGGTGGACATTATGGTTACTTCAGTTTGAACTTCCAACTCATTTTTCTTGCTAGATTGGAGCTCTCAAAAAAGAGCTAGAATCTGTCAGAAAACATAGAAAGCAATACAGAAACAGGCGCACCTCGGTACCTGTCCCTGTAGTATCTCTGGTACGTAAAAACACACAAGAGTTAAGAATTTTTACTTTATTTTTAAGTATAAGAATGCACTCTGTAGCAATCACTGATCTCTTAGATGTACTGTGAATCTGGCAATTCAGGTTGGCTACACAAATGCAGGAAAGAGCACACTTTTAAATCAATTGACTGGAGCTGATGTTCTTGCTGAAGATCGTTTATTTGCAACCCTTGATCCAACCACCAGAAGGGTTCAGGTCAGTTATACGTGAATTGAGAGAGAGAGAGAGAGAGAGAGAGAGGGTTTACTGACAACATGTTCATGATTTATTTATCTTCTGCCCCTGGACAGTTGTGTACTCGCAGAACTAGTCTTAGTAGATATATTTTCATTATATGGCAACTGCATACACTTGTCTTAGAATGGTACCTTCTTTTCATATTCCAAAAGTTTATAGAAATTTATGTACTAAATGGTTTCTTTGCAAGTTAGCTAACCAAGATTGGTTATGACAAGATACTTGTTTCATTTGTTGGCTGTCCAGATGAAGAATGGGAGTGAGTTTCTTCTCACAGATACTGTTGGTTTCATCCAGAAGTTGCCAACTACCCTGGTGAGGCCCTTCACTGCTTAGGGATGAACCTTCCTTGTTAATCTCTCTCTCTCTTTTTTTTTTTTCTCCATGCACAGTTTTCTGTTCTTCGTATTTCTTGATTGAATTTAAACCAGATAGCCAAGTACCCAACCAACAAGTTCAGTTGATTGTGTCTAGTAAGTGCTTCTTAACAGGTTGCTGCCTTCAGAGCAACATTGGAGGAGATAGCAGAATCATCACTTTTGGTTCATGTGGTAGATATCAGGTATAAAGTTGTAATTTATCAAACAGTGTATTAGATGTATTTGAGATGAGTAATACTGTTGTCTTATTCTGTGCTGCTCTGGTGTTCAGCCATCCATTAGCAGAGCAACAGATAGATGCGGTGGACAGAGTTCTGTCAGAACTGGACGTTTCTTCAATTCCTAAGTTGATGGTTTGGAACAAGGTATCTTACATATTTTCTTGATGATTTGGATCTGAAACTTGTGAAATGAACCATTGAATTATGTATCCCTTTCTTCTACTACAAATTGTGTTGTAATAATTTTGTCTCCATAGTCTTGTCATTTTTGTAGTGTAAATTTGTAAAGCGGAACCCACTAACTGATCCTAGTTTCCTTTGATTAGGTAGGTTTCTAATTTCTTTTTGTAGTTTCGTTACGCTTTCTGATCATTGTGGAGGAGAATTGAACCATTAAATAACAATTGATCTACACTCAACAAACTGGACGCAGAATAACTCGATTTATTGACTGCAGCAATGAATAAAGGCATATCACATGGAGTACCATGTTGCTCTGTTATTAGTACTGTGAACGTGATGAAATTATTGTTTCATGTGAGAAGTCTATTTCATGAATGATCTGCTCTTGCTTACCAGTTGTCTGTTGTGTTGGTAGTTTTTGGTAATGTTGATGATTTAATCTACTTAAAACAGAGCCAAAGGTTTATTGCGCAATGTTAACACTAGCATGCTGCTGCTGCTTCTTATGGCAGGTTGATAGGGTTAGTGATCCTTCTAAAATAAAATTGGAAGTAGAAAAAAGGCTAGATGTTGTTTGCATATCTGCTTTGAATGGTGATGGCTTACAAGAATTCTGCCTTGCAGTTCAGGAAAAACTGAAGGTATAATTTAGGCTCTAGTTTTTGGGGGAGTTCTTGAAAATATTTATTTTGCTTCATTTTTTATGTAGTTACTGGCATATTCATCTTCTTGATTACAGGATTCTATGGTTTGGGTGGAAGCTTTAGTCCCATTTGAGAAAGGGGATCTTATTAGTACCATACACCAGGTTGGAATGGTGGAGAGAATTGTGAGTCTTCATCAAATCTTGGTTAATTTCATTTTCTTCCTGTTAGAGAGAACTGACATTTTATTGTTCATTTCTCATGCCTTTTTTAATAATGATAGGAATATATGGAGAATGGGACCTTGGTCAAGGCACATGTTCCTCTTCGTTTTGCAAGGCTGCTCACTCCTATGAGGCAGCTGTGTAAAGCTTGATTTCCTTGTATATGTGTTTATATCATTCTCGATCTTTATGTATATCTAACCAACAACGGACCTTTCTTTACCTAGATTATGTTTAATAGAGAAACAAGTGACAGAGACGGAGAGAGAGCAGTGATTATTTCAGACAGCTATCACGTTGATTTTTCCTCTGCATAAAGCGTTTGTACATAGCATACATTCTCCAAAATGTAACTAAGTTTGGAAAGACTCGCATTACTTTGATCTGATATAATTATTTACTATTTACCATTTTCATATACATTTTGCCTAAGCAATCTAGTTTATGTTGTTATGCTGGCTAATGAGCCCCGTTTATATGTTTAAATAAACATTTAAAATGAAAATGGTGGATTTAGTGGTTACTGCAAGTTAAGCTTACGACATAATGTAAACTGCCAAGTTTAGAGGAAGATGCCCAGAAATTGATCTTGGAGCAGGTGGTACCAGAAACACTCAACCAATTGCACATGTAGGCATCTTTTCTATACCGGAAGAGTTATAAAGACAAGAAGTTGACATGGTCTACCATCCATATTAGGTACCTTAGAAGGATTTGGAGGCAGGGTAGTTGGCTTCCTCGTATAAACAGTAGGCCTTGCCAATTACCTAGTCCTAGATAAAGAGTACTTGCTTCAACATTTCCCCTTGCCGATGGCTCTCTTGAATTTTACTTTTGGCTTGACTGTGATAACGGTTTTCTTATTATGCAAACTCTCTATAGCTCACCCAGGTTTCTTTGGTTGGGGTGGCAAGGGCCCTAGCCCTACTGCTCTGTTTCCTCAATTTTATCAGTTCTCATGCCCTCAAGCAAATGACATAGTAATGTCCATCCTAATCAAGGCTATTATGAAGGAGCCACGGACGGCTGCCGCTTTGCTAAGGCTTCATTTCCATGATTGCTTTGTGCAGGTTTTTTTAAACTTCGGTCGTATTTTGTATTACTTTACTTTATAATCAATAATTCCTTAAACAACTGAATTATTGATGACCAGGGCTGTGATGCATCAGTATTGTTGGACGATAGTGCCACGACAGTGAGTGAAAAAAATTCAGGACCGAACAAGAACTCCCTTAGAGGATTTGAAGTGATTGATGAAATCAAGGCCAAGTTAGAAGAAGCATGCCCTCAAACCGTCTCTTGTGCTGATACTCTTGCCATGGCGGCTCGCGGCTCCGTTGTATTAGTAAGCGAAAAAGCTCAAATTATACCCAACTATATTAACTTAAACAAGCAGTTTTAATTTCACTACGCGGTAACTTTATGTCTAACAAAGATTCGTTTGTTTGGTAACAGACTGGCGGACCAAATTGGCAGCTTCCACTTGGAAGGAGAGACTCAAAAACTGCGAGTCTCAGCGGCTCAAACGCAAACATCCCGCCACCCAACTCCACTATCCAAAACCTCGTGACTTTTTTCAAACGTCAAGGCCTTAACAAGGTTGATCTTGTTGCACTCTCCGGTAAAAGATTGATTTTTGCTACGAACTAATTTATATAACATGCAAAATGCAAGCATTTTCAGATTAGTGTGACCATGATAAGTTTGTATGTTGTAGGAGGACATACTATTGGGGTAGCAAGATGTGTAAGCTTCAAGCAAAGGCTATACAATCAAAATGGGAACAATCAACCAGACGAGACTCTAGAAAAAGCCTACTACTTGGGATTGAAGTCAGTGTGCCCAAAATCAGGCGGCGACAGTAACATCTCCCCCTTGGATTTTGCCTCCCCACTTAAATTTGACAATACTTACTTCAAGCTCATTTTGCGGGGCAAGGGGCTTCTCACTTCAGATGAAGTGCTTTTCACAGGAAACTTTGGCAGCACTGTGAAATTGGTTAAGATGTATGCTGAAGATGAGACTCTGTTCTTTGACCATTTTGCTAAGTCAATGGTTAAGATGGGTAACATTAATCCTCTTACAGGCATCAACGGTGAAGTTAGGAAGAACTGCCGCTATATTAACTGAGAAAATAATTTACTTACTTTGTATCAGACTAGGTTTATTATGTATCTCTTACGGTGAATCTGTGGTTTTGACTTTATGTTACTGAGAGTAAATTGGAGGGTTATCCTGGATATTTTGGTAACTAGATTTTGTTTATTTTATTTTATTTTATTTTTCTCAGTAAGCCACATAATTCACAGAGGTTTAGTCATTTAAGTGCTAATCTATCTATAAACTATAATATATATAAAAATACGAATGGAAAATATGTGGTCTTCAAAATGTTCCTATATATTTTAATTGATAAAAAATATTATTAAGGATAATTTAGCTTTAATAGCTAAATTGAGACCACATTGTGTTTATTTTTCTATTCTAATTATTATTATTATAATTTTAATCTAATCATATTCTAATTAGAAATTTATTCTTCAATAATGAGATAACTTTTAATTTTATTGAATAACTTAATTCTATTTTAATTAGTAACTTTTAATTTTATTATGATTAAGAATATAATTCAATAAAAATATATAATTTAATAAATATTGGGATAGCTAACATTGGGACCATACCTTAATTAAAATATAATATAATAATATAAATATTTTGTAGATGTTTAATAGACTAATACCGACATATTAGTACACTAGAGAATGAAAAAATAAAAAATAAAAATCTTTTGAGTCATTTATATTAATTCTGATTGTTAAATTACACAAGAATCGGAAAAAAAATTATTAGTTGATTATAAATTATTTATTTTAAGTTAAATCATTAAGGAATATTAAATATCAATTAACTAAATTGAAATATTAAATCAATTAGAAATCCTGATATTAATTTAATTTACCTAAAATCTCACTATAAATATGTCTTTTAGAGTTAATTGAGATAAAGCAAACATTTAAAGAAAGCAAATGTTACCTCCGAAGGATCAGAGGGTACAATAGTTCCATTAGAATGATATTATAATTTTCTCAAAATAATTGAAATTTTCAGTTAATAAATTTCAATAATGTAAGTGTATTTCATCTTTTAGAATTCTAATCAATTAACAATTTTTGTTTTATTTTATTTTATTAATTAATTTTCTTTTTTAATTTTTGACATTATAAATTTATTATCCGTAATTGTATTTCAATTTTTCATAATTTTTATTGTTTTGCTTACTACACTAATTTTCAAAAATTTATGCATTTATAAAAACTTTTTGGAGGTACTAACTATTTTACTCCTAATATTCTAATTAAATTTTATAGTTTAGTAATAAATATAATCTTATTAGTTTTATAGTTTAAATTAATTTAGTTGATGGTTGTAACTTTTTTTTTTAGAGTTTTTACATATTTTTGAATTAGAGTGCCTAATTATTATTATTTTTTTAGTTTTAACATTGCAATAATGCTTTGATACCTTTTAGATTCAAAAAAACAAATATCAAAGAATAAAAAATAATAATTTAAGCATATAAAAATACATGTATCCTTTTTTAGATATTCTATTTAACATTTTAATTAATTAAGTTTCTAAATTGACAAAAATATTATTAAAAATTTTAATTTTATTTATTGAAAAATAAAGGTAATTTAATTGTGATTGTTTATGTCATTTTTCTATTTGAATCTAAATTCTATTAGAAAGAAGGGGAAGAGGAACATTAGGTTCTTTAAACTTCCCTATCAAATTTATGGATTGACAAAAATATTATTAAAGAATTTAATTTATTGGTGAAAAAATAAAAATAATTTAATTTTAATTTATTAATTTTTCATAGGCAAATATTATAAATAATCTTATTCAATTTATGACATTTTATCCAATTATCATTATTATTATGTCAGTGTTATTTTTCATCAACATTAAATTGATAATAATCAGTAGCATAGTTAGTAAATCTAAGGGCCGCAAACAAAACCATAAAGAAAAAAGATAACTAATTAGCCTCGTCAATTAATAATCAACTAGGGAAAGGGGGCCGAACATTGGATAATTAATTAGTCCCGTCAATTGATATTTTTATTTCAATTATGAATTTTAATTAGTATAAAAATAAAATTTACCTAAAAATAAGGTAAAATATTTATAATATCAATTAATGATTTCATGATAATATATCAATTTAGATTCATTTATCTTTATACTGATAAATTTAGTTACTGTTAGCAATAATTCTAATTTGAATTTCACTAAATCTTATAAATTATATATTAAATTAAAGAAAATATTATAAGAACTATAATTTTCGTTGTTAGTTTTACATTTGATTAACTATTTGGTCAAATCCAACCTAACAGTAACTCCAAGATTTATAGCTATGACTTAGTTTAAACCATTTCATAAAACTTAAAATTAGTTAAATAAAATGATGAATTAATAAGAGAATTATAGATATATAAAAATTAAAATGCAAATGAGAATATATAAACTTATTAAGACAATCAATTATTAAATCAAATGAATTTACTATCGAAAAAATTAGAAAAAATAATAATGAATTGTGAAATTAAATTTAAATTTTAAAAATAATATTATCATATAATATAAAAGAATAAAATAATTTATGAGCAAAAATAATGAGTACAAACGTGAAATGCATGTTAAAAAAAAATTAGTTTTAATTAGAAGCGAAAATATGAGAAAATTGGAGTGATATC
>CANUEX010028657.1:0-72880 GCA_948099535.1 Jatropha multifida | reverse complement strand
CACCCATATATCATCTCATATGGGTGGTCCTAATATTTGTTGGTTCCACAATGTCATGGACCATATAACAATCTCTCCTGTTGAGAGAGGAAGAGCAGTACTGCATTCATTTTGGAAAAGGGAAAAAGAAAAATCATACCGGTTAAGTTTCTTTAGCAATTGAACCCTGAGCTCATAAGGAAACTAGACATCTTCAGTGCAAGCATAAGTAACACCTTCCTAGATGGATTATTGTCAAAAAATTTTGGTTCAACCCAATTTCATTATTCTGAACAATAAAAAACTGGAGAATCACACTTACATAATTGAGGAATCGTTCATGGATGGTAACAGAGCTCTGCCACCCCTGCCGCAACAACTGCACCGGATGATATTACGGAATTCAAGAAGATCAACTTGAATCTTTCTCCTCGGGTCTCCAATTAAAGCCTAGCATATTTGAAAAACAACAAATATAGAGAGATTGGCAACATAAAAATCTCAATTCTTTGAAATTGGAAGGTAGTGAAACCATGCTTGTAAAAAATTCATTGCTTCCTTGTGGAACTATTTACAGCAGATTGATGCACAATGCAGAATAAATTTTTGAAGGCAGTTACATTGACCAGGGTTTTAAAAATGCCTGAAATATCCTGCATTGACTTGCATCATAACAACATGATTTACAAAAACAGTGTTTGACACGTTCACTCAAATGCTGTTACCGAACAGAGCCTAAGTCATTTTATGAACAACAAAAATAATTACAGTATCATTATCTGATAGCTTTTGATATGACAATCCGACGCAAACCATTGTACAAATATCTGGCTTTGATGTTGGTTGCTAATATGGCAATCAGTTATGATCAGTTCAACTTTAGAGATTACTCAGAGATGATATGGAGACCTTACTTATGCTATCATATCAATTATCATAATCAACTAAAGAAGAGATTAATGAACCCAAAAATCCAAACTCAGGTCCAAACTTCAATCATGACGGATACTTTCTCCATAGCAATTATGTACCCTACTTCAACATTGATGTCAATAAAGATAGTCTAGGGACAGAAGTGCCAAAGCATCACAAGTAACGATGAGGACAATATTTTATGCATAATATATGAAAACAGCGCTAGTTCATGTGACTTGTTTAATTATCATAATGTTCAATAATCCTACAAGATCTTTAGAAAAAAAAATTCTGAATAGAAAACAAATCATTTTTCAGTTTTCCTGTGTTACATTTTGCACCCTTTTTCATATTTTATGCATAAAATACAGTTTATGTCAACATCTAAGGTGTATTAGCACATGCCACTCCTAGATTAGCCATAATTGCCAGCAATGTTTAAGTGGCAATATAAAACTGATAATGAAAAAGAAAAAAAAAAGAAAAAAGAATACTCCAAAAAGCAATGCCTAACATATGCTTACTGCTATCGGTTAACTATATTCAACAGCAATGAACTGAATTCTTTCTCTTGCATGAAGGCAGAAGCCCAAAAACTTGTAATGTAAAGAAATCCTTAACATACTTACCACTTGAAGTTGCTCAACATGCTTAAAGCAAACAATCTCATGGAAAGCTATGCTCTCAATGGGCTGCATATAGTCTCTGTTCCAAAGATAGATCATCTATCAGGAAATCATCTCCAGATTGATTATTTACAAATAACCTTGAGTATACATGCTGACATACATGCAAACAAAGTGAATGTAAAGCTCAAATTATTTCATCGCATACAATTATTGGAAAGGCTCATATAAGGGATTTCAGTCTGGGGCAAAGCTTAAGGATGGTGCATAAGTAATTGTCAAAGGGCGGGCTTTATTATTGGAGGTGATTATGTAATTTTGGCTTTTTTTTCCCAATCCTACTAGTATAAGGAATAAACCAAGTATCTAGGGATGTAATACTCTTCTTTCACTAGTGAAAAGCCCTGGACCGCTACAAAAAAATGTAACCAGAGTTGCTGAACAATGTAAATTATTTCTTCACTTCTTCCTTTTCTTATCTGTGTACCTGCACACATTCTGTGGTTTCTCCATTACTAGCTAAAACAAAATTTCATGCGTTAAAGGCCATAGAGATTTCTTGAACACTAAGAAGCTTTGCCATATAAAAACCCTACATCCATTACACTGCAACTCCAGAATCAAATCTCACCAGCATGTTCATCCTCAAGTCAAAATTATCTTCTCCACATTAATTATGGAAGGAAAATAGTAAAACGTAAACTTTTGTAACAAGTGCAGGTGACAAGACAGCAATAGGATAGAACAGTTTATTATTTTATTAAGAGTACATTGCACTTTAAAAATCCACAACCTGAGCCACTATATTCTCTGTCATTCTCTCTCACCATTGCACACTTATATATATAGAATATGGTTTCATGTGTCAGCTTTGAACTCAATTATTCAAGCTAAAATAAGACTTCTAAGAATTATATTACAAAAATCCTGCTTACTTTCTAGTCTCACAGTGGTTTTGCTTATTCTTAAATTTTTCACACTAGGATTATTAGTTTATTCTTCAAAACCCTACACATTCAACCTTCACACTTCTAGCATAAATTGTTTGATTATCATAAGTAAAATCACCTCTTTGAATCACTTAACTCATCCAATTTCAAAGTACTCATGGTCATCTATTGCAATCATGATGTATGTTAGAAAATAAACAATTACCTAAGTGAGTTTTGGTGTGTGCTCAACAAATTCATATTTTTCAAAGACAACTCAAGTGCAAAAAGCCTAACTAATTGACAACATTGTCTGTTATAGAACTATTAATAAAACTAAGCCAAAATTTTTTGACAATTAAGAAGGGACCTATTCAGATAGTTTGGCATTAATGGAATTGTGTGTTATATTAACAACAGAAAAAGACAGACCAAACAAGATAAAGGCAACCAGATAGAACATCCCTACCCAACCATAGATTCTGCTAGTCTTGCAGCCTTCTCAGTTGCTGCTTTCAAGTCCTTCTCAAAATTCAAATGGCTCTGAGATGCACGTTTCCTGTCATTTTTTGCAAAGATAACGCTTCTATAATCAGTGTTTCCATAACCTCACTACAAAATCACACAGAAAGTGCACAGAAACAGCAGCAATGATAATACAATTCTGGAAGGCACAACGAGCAGCAACATAAGGTAGCCAGAATAGTACAAATGGCTTAGTTTTTATCATTATCGTCCATCTCTGTTTGGATGAAACGACAAACTTTGATTAACAATGTGGATTCAGAATAGACATCTTAATGTCAATGCATCTTATTAGATCAATATCACAGAGACAACGACAGTAAAAATGAAATGAAATAAAATGATATATGACATAAAATAATTAGAAGAACAGCAAGAAACAAGAGCTGTATCTAAACCAACATCTAATTTATCCTCAATGCCATCACATACAGTTTGAGACATACATTTTAATGGAAATTTTACCTCAATTCAGTATGCAGCCTCATTATATAAGAACATGCTTTTGAAATTCCAACGTGATCCCTCTACTGCAAACTAATAGCGGATTACAAATAGAAGATAATTAATATCTAAACCATCCCCTGGTCCACACCAATCTATCCTAACCCTTTGAGGTTTGACGATCTGAACATATATTTTTTGCATCCATCACCAAGTCAAAGAGAAAAAAGATAAAGGTCTCCCAATTTCACACAGGAGTCCAGCAAGCAAATCATTAAAAACTACGTCAAACTATTGAAGGTGAATTTAGCTATTGACCATATACAGATCAAAATGATACCAAATCCGAAGGTCTCGTAATGATTAAATTGCAACAGGCTTCCCAATAACTTACTGACATTTACATGCAACATGGCATCAAGAGGAAGATATTTTTCCAAATATAATGGTAACATAAAAAGAAGCAGAAACTTACTTGGATATATCGACCAAATCTTGTTTCAAATTCTTGCCATCCTCAAATTTCAAAACTGACAGCAACTCCTTCACTTTGTCATTAATCTATGTGAAAATGAAATGCAGAATATAAGTCAATGGGGAGTCCTTAGTTTATTGTGGAACAGGAGGGTATTTTTGCATCTGCATGAGCTTAACTCATTTTCAATCGAAGGGCAAAGTTTGTAAACAAAGTGCAAAATGGAAATGATCAGGGTATAATACAAGTAAATATGGAACAAACTAGAAATAATATGGTCTAAGTAAAATATGCAAAATACAATTAAGCAGGTATATTGATAATCAAACCTTTAGAGACTATCATCACACCTGAGGAATATCTATGGTATGTTTTTCCCAACCTTTAAGCAATTTCCACAGCTGCATTGCTGGAAGATCCCTGATTGAATTTAAAATTCAGTATTCTAGTGACATAAAATAAGAAAAAACTAATCCACTAACTAATATATTGGAAAAAGTAAGTTACTTCAAGAAAGGCAGTGAAGGGCTATTAAATCATTCCCAACATGAAGTCATGAACCATAAAGCAAAAGGCAATATAATGCGACTCAATGATTATCACAAAGTTGGCAAATTTCTGGAGTTATCTGAACCTTTTCGACTGTCCAGTTCCAACAACAATAAAGCCTACTGGAAAAGTTTAAGAATGATAGTTCTCATGCATTTTATGAATTGGAACAAATTTATAGAGAATCAACTCAATAGAAAGCCACATGAAATTTCTAAAAGGTTCCTAATTGAATTTATAAATGACAAACAGCCTAAGATAACAATTTCTAGAGCAAATGTCACACATTCAAGTGGATGCAAAACTGGCATGAGTCAAGGCACCTGGGTATCTGTTTTCTTGCGGCAACAGTTTTCTGCTTTCCATTACTGTTCATTTCCATTTTCATTTTTCATTTTTCACATGGAAACTGAAAAACAGATTCATTTTTACTTTCTTTTTTTGCTTAATAAACCAGTCAATATAGGTTTCAAGGCCAAAATAAAATGATGTTTGCAATGCTAAACCTCCAATACAGAAATTTTACACAAGAAAGTGGACTCTAAAATTTGTTTCTTACCTAACCTTGTGCATTGCTTGATTGATAATACCACCCCTTCTTAAACTAGTGTACTTTTTCTGCAAGTCTTGTTCTGCTGGGGACACTATGGAATCTTTCTGTAAGCCTCTAAGAGTGTCTGAAACCCTTAACATGCCCAACACTGGATCAAGGGCCTCACAACATAAGTCTAACAAGAGGAATTTATCACACTTTACAACTTCATATAGGCACTGCGAACCATGATGAATCAACAAACAGAAAGGTTAGCTCCCAGGTGAGAAATGACTAAACTAAAAGGTAGTAGCACCAAGCTATGAAGATAATCATTATGGACCCTTCTAATAAAATTGTAACATGTCAAAAAACCATTATCAATTTGACCTTCGTAATCAAACTTTAGTGCATCACACTTGAAACCTCAACTATATCCATGATCATAAATGAGAGAACTGCCTCAAAAGAAAACATAGCAACCTTACAAATTTATTTTAAAGGGAGAAAAAAAAAACAGTATACACGAGAATATGAAGCTTGTACAATGCCTATCAGGAGCCTCACCATAACTATAGTGCTCCACTGCTTTTGCAATTTCTTCAATTCTGACAACCCATGGACCAAAGTATCACCATTTTGTTCAGCCATCTTATTTCTGGCCATAGATTTTGCAGTTCAAGTCAATAATAAACTTCGTCATACCAATATTTGGCTTGCCCACTGAAACATATTAAAAGAATGCTTTGAAGTACCTCCTACAAGATGGAAGATCAAAAGCACGCTTGAGCACAATTGCTGGTGATAATCCATAATTTTCACCTTCTAGCACCTTCAATGGTGGACATCAATAGGAAAAGAAAAGTTAAATAGAAGAAATGCCAAGCATTGATAATATCAAGCAACTAGGGTTTTATAATTGAAAGCAAAAGAAGCAAGAAAATAGCAAAAATAAACTCAGAAGTTGTACACAATATAACATTTCAAAGCAATGTTAGAAAAGCAAAACAGTATAGTGATTGTTAGTTGGTATATATGTTATCAATGTCCAACTTGGTGCATGCTTAGAATAAAAAGGAATAAATTGATCAAAAAATGATGCCTCCTGTGGATCATCAGAAGCAGAAAATATTCGCAATGGTTTAATAGCTTTAGACGTCATGGTAGCTGATATTTGTCAAAGCATATAGAATCATATGATACTTGATAAATGCTTGTGCCCATAGCATAACGTTTGTCCAAACATATGTACAGTTAGACATAAGGTAACAAGAGAAGAAAGGAAAGAGAAAGAGAAATATCCCTGAAAGTTCATTGCAGAGAATTCAACAAAATGAATAGATCATTAGAAATGTGTACTCGGACTAGGGAAAAGAACAGGAAATAACCTGACTGTCCCCTTCAAGAAGAAACCATGGGAGGATGAAGCTTAGAGGTTCCATGGAGAAGTGCTGAGCACATGCAATCTGAAAAGTATTTTCAACATAACTTCATCAGTTAATTATGTTCTCCAGTGAGGAAATTATAGTTCTGACAGTTGACAAAACCATAGAAGATAAATTCCGAACCTTTAAAGCTTTTATGAAAGACGTTATGGTCCCATCCTGGCACACAAAATAACTTCTCATAAAAACAGCCACCTTGTGGCTTATACAGAACCCAGAACACTGCTTCACAAGAACAGCCTCGACAATTGCATCCATCCTCTCTGAAGGGGTTCGCAAAATGAAATTACATGGACACAAATGATGAAGCATATTTGAAGGAAGTATATTCCTCAAGGCATCAAGGGTTGTTGCAACTCCCATTATTAAAATCACTGGGATTTTTAATATCCATTCACTGGATAAGAAAAACGAAATTACACCAAAACTATATAAAGAAACCACAAAATTGTGCAAAGGATCGAATAAATGAAAATGTTGTAGGAAATTGTAATTCCAATTTCACGAATTACCCATCCAATGCTGCAATGATCATAGCATCATCAGAACCCATAACTTAAGGATTAGGAAAACGAGGCACAATTTAGCATATAAAAAGAGAAATGAAATATTAACCAAATAAATCCCCATATTGAGGAAAACAAGGAACGGAATAAACACAAGACGTACATAGAGATCGGGAAGATGATGACAAGTTGCACCAAAGTACCTCAACATAAGGATGAAATCAGACAAAACAGACCCACAACATCGCTCCAAATCATCTATGATTACAACAATGGGATTGTTACAGTTTCCTTGTTCTCTATACCATGTTGCTAAGATGGAAATATCAGGTGCCTGCACAAAACAATTATTACACATAAGCATAAACTGCACAGCTCTTCAAGAAAAAGTTTTTGACTTTTATCGAGGATATGAGGCTGTAACTTCTTACATCCAAAGTAACCATTACAAGCTGCCTCAATAAACTTCTTAGACAGCCACCAATGCCATTTTTCACCGAGAAGTCCAGTGAGGAGAGATTAGCCACATGGCATCCTTTAGATTTTAAATGCAAGCCAAGCTCTTCAAATGTTAGTAGATCATCAACAAACTCCATATTCTCTGCCAATCATTTTTCCAATAAATAATCCATTATGGTCAAGTAAGGACAAGAGCGTCCAAAAACAAGCAACAGCGCATATCAAATAGGATATAAGCCATGCATAAGAGTACTAGATAAATTTTTTTTTGAAAAAGAAAAATAGAAAGAAGGAAATAAAATAAAAAACATAAAATATAGTCTTAAAGCACGTATCTATTACCAACAGATAGCTGCTCATCTAAGGCATGTGCTCTTCCCACATGCCTGTAATTTCACATGCTTCAATTACCCCCACTCTCCAAAAAGAACCAAAACCAGCAAATAAGTTTACACCACTCAAACTATCTTATTAAACCTTTTACTCCAAAGTTAGAAGAACTATCTTAGGTACTGGAATGATAAAGATATCAATAAGACAAGTATCCATAATGGTGTGACTATCATTGTACATTTCAATGTTTCTCGCCTAAACATCACCAAAACATTTGCAAAGATTAAATGATTTCTAAAAACTTATTGTGTAATTCAAGTTCATTAAAAAAATCCTGCCTAAAAATAGAATCAACTCCTTATTCCACCTTCTCTGACAATAACTCAAACTGAAATGACCAATTGAAGAACTTACTGGTAAGAACCACCCCGGTGAAGACTTGTTTAGAAATAACACCTTGCACAAGAGGAAAAGGCCGAGTTGCTTCATGAAATGAAGGTGTTCCAAATGATGTAATGGTCTTGAAGGACTCGCAAACCCACTGATGAATTTCATTGAATGCAGTAGCATTGAGATTCCTCAAAACAGCCTGCAATTAGGATTATAAATTCATTCTTTAACAGAAACATCATAACCATTAAAGCAAAAGGCAAGAAAAGGATCAGAACAGAGAGACATACTTTGATGGTTGACTCAATTTTTGACCAAACAGCCTCAAAAGCCTCCATACGCTTGGCGACATATTGATGATCATCGCTGTCTTCAACCTTCTCAATCTCTGTGTTCTCACCATTCTTAGGTAGTGTTGGAGATAAATCAATTCGCCTCCTGCTTGATTTTTTATTTGATTTATGAGATGATCCTTCATGCAGAACAAAAAAAGGCTGTGGATGAAGACACCAAACTTTAACTAAATTACTGCTTCATTCAAATTCAAATAAAATCAAGGAACAAAAATAATCTCCATATCTTCAATTTTCTTAAAGCTATACTTCCACATGACCATTATTTCACAACTATTCTCCTTTTTTTTTTCTAATTCTTCTACTTCCGTTTCTAACTCGTACCGAAATTTAAAAATAAATGTATATAAACAAATCAAATATAATGATTTCTTCTAATTTTATCAGGAAATGCAGAGACAGGGAGAGGCAAACCTGGAGATTACTCTCTGTGACGTCCGGTGCCAGAAGATGCGGCGAAGCCGTTGCTGTTGCTGTCGCTGCCGTTGATTGTGCCATTTGCAGGAAGAGATAAAAAATGGGAGAAAATTCGTGTATGGTTAGGGTTTTAGTAGCTTCTTATGCGATTGGATCCTATTCTATCATTTTGGCGGGAAATACCTGAAAAGCAAACCGATGTCGTTTTATTTCCCCTCGTTTCGTAGAGAACTAGCCCAGCCCATCAACCTGAAAAACCTATATGCGAATGCATTATGTGAAAGAGAAGTCTTTATTCAGTGCAGGAAAAAAAAACAAATAATTCAGATAAATGTTTATATTTAATCATAATAATAGTTATTAATTGAAAAACCTTTATTTAATGAAAAATTAGTTAATTTGCCCAACTGGGTTGAATTTCCGATATGATTTTAAATATTCAAATATTGAGTTTTCTATTTTATTTTATTTTATGGCTATGTTGTTATTATTATTATTTTGAGGCTCACACTTGGAATATTGCCATTTACATGCAACCATGTGCATAGTCTTACACTGGATATTACATGCTGGTAGCTAGTTACTTTCTCTGTTTCTATATATGGAGAGAGGGACATAGAGAGAATTGGACATCATGAGATGCCAAGTTTAGGAGTTTGGTCTCACAAAGGGGGTTTCAAGAAACAATGATGGTTGCTTCGAGAAGAGGTATTCTTGTCATAGTTTTCACTTTTAGCCAAGCATTCTTGAGTTCTTTTGATATTAATGTACGGACAAAATGATACCAAAGGAGAGAAGTTTCTTTCTTTTTCCTTTCTTCGTTTTAAGTGAATCTATTTAAAATGAATTTTTCACAATGAATATTAAAACAAAACGAGAGACACCTTGAAAATAATTGTTTTGAAATCAACAAATTCTTTAAATGCATATAAAATAATTTAAAAAACACTATTTTATATAAATTTTGAATATTAATCAATTGAAATTATTTCTAAAATAATTTTTTACGTTGAATACGAATTTTAAAATAAAAGTTTAAATAGGTACTATATTCTTTTTCATTCTAATTTATAATTACAAGTATAAAAATTTCATTTTTTTTCCCTTAGCACTACTTCATTTGCCTATGAATATAAGAATATCAAGAAGTAATAATAATATTTTTTTTAATTTTACCCTTATTTATATGATATGAAATAACCATCTCTATAGTTTTTTTTAAATAATTTATTTAAATTAAAGAACAATGTATTATATAATTTATAAAAATTAACTGTTTCACGGATCATTATGTAATAATCTCCGGTGACATATTTATGGAACGAAGTAGTAAATTTTTTCTTTTAAATCCATATCATCCTTCATTTTCATTAATTTCACTCTTGAGTTTGGAATTCCGACCAAATGGTCTCTCATTATCAGAAATGGAGGAAATGTAAGAGAGAGAGTGAAGGGCAAAGCTATCAACCCCATTACATGGTTCCTCCATTCTCACTCAATTTTTAGGCCCAATTGCTCGTCAAGCATCATCCTCCTATGACCACATAATTTTGCTACCTGCCTTCCAACACTCCATCAAAACATTAAAAGACTTCACATCATACACAACAACCATGAAGTTTCTTTATTTCTTTTTTTATAATTGAAGTATATTATCTGTCCAACCAAATACATTTATTTCAATATTTCAATATAAGAGGGGAAAAATATTATTTATAAGCAAAGAGAATAACTTTTGTTTGGAACTTTTATTAGTTTTTTAAAGAAAAATAATGATTTGCCGATTGAGCAGAGTATTATCACAATATCCTCGAAATCAGAAATATAAATATAATATTATGTTTAAAAATGATTTTCCAAGAAGAAGAAAAAGAAAAGAAATACCAATAACACAATTTTTTAATTAAAAAAAAATAAGTTGGCAAACGCCTTGACTTGGTCCCATATTTGTTAGTCAATTTGATTACAGGGGCTCCCCTAACCAAAATGTGAAGCTGGGTCCACATATCAACCTGATATATCGAGTAGGGTACGGCTAGGTGACGAGCGTCCCGTCATAATAGAGATATTAAAATAATATTAAAAATGTATATAAATTTTATTTTTAATATTATAAAATATATAAATATATTATTTTTAATATTATTTTAATACTTTCATCATGATGAGACTTCCGTCATTTAGCATTTCTCACGTCTGAGTATTCCGAAATTTTTACCTCTGTGTGTCTTTAAATAATTTAATGATGGAAATTTTTATTTTGTTATTTTTTTCCTATTAATGGATAAGACAAAAGCAATCTTGTATCACATTTATTTTGTTTATTTATCCAATATATATGTACTCACTTCAAGAATTAATCATTACATTTTTATTACAATAAAATAAAAGCAACAAAAATAAAATAAAAAGAATTTGTTTTTTATATATAGTGGGACAGTGACCTAAGCATGGTTGGTGAAAGGTCAATTCCCTGCTTCTTGTGTACCAATTTCTCCTTCACCTAAAACTTGAACAGTGGTTGACCAAGCATGTCTCTTATAGTAATAACACAGCATTTAATTATTTATTATACACGGAAAACAGTTTTCCCAAGCTTTTTAAAACAATTAATTAATGGCCCAGAGGCATAAATGGAGACTGCCTCTTTTCTTTACACTTATTCAATCAATAATGACATGTAAATATTTAACGAACTGTAAGATTTAAAAATATAAATGGAAAACTTTTATTGTTTATTGTATAATCATATAACAATTTCGACCTCTGCATAACAAGTACAGTTAATATTTAAAGTTATTAAAATATATTAATATAAAAATATACATTCGTATAATGTGCTTACTAAACAAGTACTTTTTAAATAAATAAATTATTTATTTTATTAAAATTATTACTCCCTCGGTACTAAAAAGATAGTCATCTTTTTATCTTGATTTGTCTCAAAACACAGTCCAATTTTTTTTTTCATTATAATTAATCTTTAAATTATTTATTATACCGTTATTAATTTTATCTTATTTTTCAATAATTTTATTAATTTTTATTTATTATTTTAATATAATATTTATTTATGTATTATTTAAAACAGACATATTGAGAAAATTATATAAATAAAATTATGCTCTTATTTTTCATTCCGTACAATTTTACAATTTTTGAAACTATGACAGTAAAGTTTTAAAATAGATGATAGATCATACAAGAAGAAGAAGAAGACAAAGTTAAAAAAGCTGCAGTAGAAAAAAGAAAAAAAAAAATATATATATATATATATATATGATTTAGAAAGGATCCAAAGTTTTGTTAAAATGAGCAATGGGACACATCAAACGTCTTTGCATGGCATCAATGTTGAACGTGCTTGTTCAAAAAAGGTACACTTCCCTCTAACTGTACTAATTATTTTAGGATAAACTATTATTTAGTAGGTTTAATCTCAATTTTAATTTTTTATTTTTCACTAAATAACTGAACTTTTCCAAATTATTGGATGATTAAATTGTTTAATTCTTCCATCATGTCTATCATTAAGCGAGGGAAATAAAAATAAAAATATTATTATTATATTAAATGTAATGGACTAAATACTCAAATATTCTAAAACATTTAACCGTAAAACCTTAATTTTTAAATATAATTAAAATTAAATAGTTTAACAAATTTTAAAAATTATACGACTGTATATTTAAATTCTAAATTAAAGACTTCCAATGGCAATAACTCATTTAAGCATATGCAATTTTTCATAAAAGTGAAATACAACTCCGGCCTTTTATGATTTTAATTTTACTGAAGGTGTCAGGTCTTTTATAAAAGACTGTTGGCTTTTGGTTCTCTAGCCATTAGAGGTTGTTTCCCAAACCACTAATAGCTCGAGACACGACCTTTTTTCATGGGTTAAGTATATTCCATGAAAAATAAAATAATTTATATTTAAATAATTTTATTATAATTAGTATATTAAAATTAATTTAAAATATTATAATTTATAATTTATAAATTTCAAAAATATTAGGATTAACGAGTTATAGAGACTTTGCATTTTTAAATTTCATAATTGAATTTAAAAAATATAAAAAAAAGATCAAATGTGATGGTCATCCATAATTAATGATGGTGGCCGATGATAATCGGTAATTCATAGTGGTGATTAGTGATAATTTGTGATTAATGGTACAGTGATTATTAATAATTAATGTAAATGTGTATTTATAATATTTTAATAATTCTATCATATATATATATATATATATATAATTCCAACATTTAGAGTCAAAAAGAAAAGTTACACAATTGAATCAAAATCTCTACTTGAATTAAAAGATGTTTCGCTTGAAAAAAAAAACAAAAATCAAAATTTGATTCTCGTGTTATAAGAATAGTAAAAAATAAACGAATTATGGAGAAGAAATTTTTTATATATAAATCCATAACTCATGCATTCAAATATAAAAAAAGACAATGTCTCAATTTCCATAATATGGTATTCTTTTTATATTAATATAAATCGCTGGCTATACAATATGTGTATAAATCATAATATGCAAATTTTATATTGAGAATTGATGGTTTTAAATTTTCAACCGTTGATTGAGAAGAGGAATAATTTCTTTTATTTCTACATATATAGTTATTTTATAGTATAAATAAAAAAGTTATTGGTGATAAAATGAAAATACGAGTGGTCCATGTAAATTATTAATTGGTTTTCAGTCCAATAGACCCACCAATACAAGTATATAATGATGATACAAAACCCCGAAAGTAGCAAAAGTTTTTATGGACCCCACACTATTCTTCTTCTTTATGGGCTTTTCCTTCTGCCAATCTTTTCCATCGGACCCACCCATCGAATGTCGCCTCCATTCCGGCAAGCAACCGGTGACTTTCTTACTGGTTTACCGGCTAGTGTAGGTTACTGATTTGTGATGATTAGCTTGCTTTTAGCTTTTCCTTTCATTTTTGGGCCTGATGGGCCCATCCTCTATCCGGCCCATCACGTGTGGTTGCTGTCAGGTAAAGCCGTAAAGGAGGAGACAGGGGGTACAAGAGCCGGGGAAAATTATGGGGATTGAGAGATCAAACGCACCTTCTTTTTAATCTTTTTTTTTTCATTAAATTTGTTTTTCTTAATTAAATTATGTTAGATTTGGATTATTACTCTAATTTGTAAGAAAAATACATATTTTATCAATAATTGAGGCCTTACGAGGGGTCATCAATCACCCTTTAACTTCAAATGTCATATACAGATTTGACTTGTTGATATATTTGTATTTTGACGTCATAAATATGAGCATTTGCAACATTTGGAGCAAATAATTTGTTAGAAATAATTCTCTCTCTAATAAAATGGCGGGAATAATTTTTTAATAACTAAATATAAAATAAAATGACAGATATTGTTCTATTTATTTTTCTAGTATGAATTTATAATGTTGGTATTTTTTTAGTTTATATTGATATTATTTTTGGAAATTGTGATTTTATCTTATATTTTATTACTATGTGCAATATTGCGCCTGCATTTATAAAAAATTATAATTTTATCTCTATCTTTTATTTTCATTAGACTGTTATATTATTATGTCAATTTTTTATATTTTTTTAATAAATTATTATTTTATTCTTGTATCTTACCAGAATTAACTAGTAAGTCCCTGTTTTTATTGTGTATTTTGTCACTGTATTTATTGATTATTTAATACCTGTAAAACTTGATTAATTTATTTTAATATTTAATAAAAAAGTATAAAAAAATGAAATAACGATGTATTAGTAGTGATAAAATACAAAAAGTTACATATTTTGGGGAAAATACAAGATAAAATAATGATTTTTCCTGAAATTAATGAACTCGAGTTTTAACCCATAAAAACCCGATTTTGAAGAGAATTTGAAAAGATTAGTCCTCTATATATATATATATGTTATATTCATATTTATATTTATCTATATATACTATATATATATAAAGATAGAAATAATGAGATTATATATAATAGTTTTAGTGAAATTTAAAAAATTATAAAATATTTTTTTGAATAATTGATAATAATTTAAATTTATTAAATAACATACTTTAATTTTTAATAAATTATGATATTAAATTATTGATCAATTGATTTTTTTAATGATTTTTATTAATTGATTTAAAAAGTTTACATTGGACTAAATCTTGATTATATTTTAAGAATTCAAATATTAACTTACGGTGGAAAAAAAGGATCCATTGAAATAAATGAATTTCACAAAATTTTATAAAATTCATTTGAAAATTCAAAATTTTATATTTGAAATAAAAAATATATAAATTTAAATTCTATGAATTAAATTTCACGGAATTAGGTTACCTTAGTTTAAATCCTATTAAAATTGTTGGAATTTACAAATGAATTTCATATATTAATCCACTAATATTTATATTGACTAAACTACCCTCTCATCTCAAATATTATCGATCAAATTGTTTCTATTTATTTTTTTTCGTATTTTTTTTAAAGAGTATAATGTTGTTATTATATATGACTATGATTATATATTGAATCTAAATGAATTTTTAATATTTTAAATATATTTTAATCTATTAATAAAAATTATAATTTGAATGTTTTTCTTGATTCTTATGACAACATGAGAAGTAAGAGATTTCGAGTTTGAATTTTTTTTACCGTAAAAATTTTATTAATTTTGTGAATCAAAAAGGAAACTACTCTTATCGTGTAATCTATCGTGTTATTTTGACACATTGAACATTTCAATAAACAAAAATTAAAATAGCTCGACTCTATTACAAAATTAAAGGAGGTAAAAATGATGAAATTTATCTTTTTTTTCTTATAGTTATTGTCATATAAATATTGTTTTCAATTAATTTTTATAAATTAACTATTTCTATAGTATTAAATGTTATTAAGGAAATATTAAAATTTAAATTAAATATTTAAAATTAAATTCGTGTGTAGCCAGCCTATAACTCATATCACCTAAAAAGTATTTATATATTTTACTTTGAAAATTGAAAATTGTTCTACCATAATTTGTTTAAGTGCTATTATATTTTTTCAACACTTTTTTTTTTTTTTTAAAAAAGAACAATCAGAGTGTTAATGAAATCATAAAACAATGACCGAAATGTTAATAAAACTTATAAGTTGGAAATCTTATAGTTAATTTGACCATAATTTGAAAATCAATTTTTTAGTCGATCGACATTTAAGATAAGTTATTTTAGATAAAATGATTAACATGTTAATAGAATAATAAGTTAATAGTCTCAAAGTTAATTTTTGAAAATAGATGTTCTCATGTGTTAATTCGACTATGACTCAGGTACCAACTTATTAATTTTTCTATATATATAATTATGTAAATTTAACATTAAGTAATATGCCAACCACTTAACATGCGGTGGGTCCAAGGCATTAAACCAACATTCTGTGAAGAAAAAAATAAAGTGCATACACAAACACAATCACCTACACTTACCTACAACATAGTTTAGGTAGTTGGCAAAGTAAAAAAAAAATAATAATAAATAAATAAAAATTGCAGACATACAAAATCCTTTACCTTTTGACAAGAAAGACTAGTAAAGAGCTTAAACCTGAACAAAACCTTTGGTTTAGTGATTAAGTGATCACTAAAACTACATTAGTAGTTGAAACATTATTATTAATGCAATGCCTCCCCCCGATAAAATCAGACCAAACTTGGCCTTGAGGATCCCCTCCTCACAGACACTGCCCCCCTTTCCCAACACAACAACCTACACAGACACTGAGACTGTGACACACGCACACACATATATACACACGCCTACATGCTAAATGGCTGAGACAGAGGCTGATCTGTGTCCCATGTCCCTCTTTCCTGTCCTGTTCTATGTTTAAGCTTCTGGGTCTTAAGATATCTTGAGATATAGTGGTAATAAAGAATATATAGTGACTAGTGGTAGTATAAATAGAAGAAGTGGTGGTCGTGGTGGCGGTGGAGATGAATAGTGGTGGTATTGGAGTGGGTGGTGGAGGTGGGGGGGCCGGGGGAGTGACAGGAGGGATGGGGTCAGGTGCTTTGGCAATGAGGTCTCCGTTTACAGTGTCTCAGTGGCAAGAACTGGAACACCAAGCTTTGATTTTTAAGTACATGATGGCAGGTTTGCCTGTGCCACCTGATCTTGTGCTCCCCATTCAGAAGAGCTTTGAGTCCATTTCTCATAGATTCTTCCACCATCCCACCGGTAAAAAAACTTTATGTATTTTTTTATGTATTTATTTATATATATGTATCTGTGTCTGTGTGTTTTTCTATTCCCTTCTCATTCTCTCTTTTCTTGGTCACCTGATTTTTAGTTCATTGATTGAATTTTTTCGTTCTATTGGTGCTTGATTTGATTTGGGAATCTTCTTGTGTATCCCTCTCTCTCTCTCTCTCTCTCTCTCTCTCTCTCTTTAGAATACAAGTTTGGTTTTGGTTGATAATAATTGTGTTTGTTTAGAACAAATCTGTCTTGTTCATCAAAAAGCATTTCTTTTGTTTGCTTGCTTTTTTTTTTTTTTTATGTGTTCTGTTTTGGATTGGGTAGATGTAGACAAGGAATGAATCGAAGTTTGAAAAGAAAATGGTAATTTTCAGTGGGTATTGTTAAGTATGCTTCGATTTTTTTCTTATTTAATTTTTAAATTTAGAGATAGAAGATTGGATAGTTGTTTTTTATGATTGTCTTTGATCTCAGTAGACATCAAAAAACCTTTTTACACCAGAAGTTTTTTTTGACTAGGAATAGCATTTGGGATTCATGTTTTAGGCATTACTTGATCAGTAAAATTAGCTTTTTCGGGATAAAGACTGGAGATTTTTGCACTTTTACAAAATTACTGTAAAAGAAAAAGTTCAATGTCCAAGTGATTTTTGTTTTGGCACAAACTTTTCTTGCTGAGTCCATTTCATTGCCCTTACATTTTATTCCTTTTTTTTATATATGCATAGAGTTGAAGATTTTATTCTTTATTCCGAGCATTTCAGACAATCATATTCCCCTTCCCCTTATGGGTTTACTAATTGTTGATATCAGAAGATGCTTACAACTGATTTCTAATGATCCACATGATATTATTAATTTATTGATGACAAATGCAGTTAAGTTCTGCTATAATTTGTTGATAAAGTATTTTTTTGATTGTGAAGGTTATACCATTCTTAGTATAATCAACAATCAGGTTCCGATCATTCATGATGTTTTTCTTTATATAATATCACGAATTTTGCAGTGGGTTATTGCTCCTTCTATGGGAAGAAGGTTGACCCGGAACCAGGGCGATGCAGGAGGACTGATGGAAAGAAGTGGAGATGCTCCAAAGATGCATACCCGGACTCCAAGTATTGTGAGCGCCACATGCACCGTGGCCGCAACCGTTCAAGAAAGCCTGTGGAATCACAAACCATTACACAGTCATCGTCCACTGTGACATCACTGACTGTTACTGGAAGCAGCAGTGCGACTGGACGCTTCCAGAACCTGCCATTGCATGCCTTTAGTAATCTTCAGGGCACTGGTTCTGGAACTAATCAATCTCATTATAATATGGACTCCATTCCCTATGGAATCCCTAGCAAAGATTACAGGTATTGCTTCTTGTATGCATGTATATGTGTATTTGTGCTGTTACTATGTGCTGCTTGGATGAGCTTGGAAATTTTACAGTAACTTGAAGTTTGATTACGTGAGAGAACAGAGCTTGCTAGCTAAGCACATAAGCCTATATATCATGTTATTCAGGAAATAACATGAAAGTATAATTAAAGTATATGCTTTATAGTGGAAATTTTATATGTTTGTTGTGTACATCATGTTACTTCTTTGCTGTGGGTGAAATTTTGGAGTATAAGGTAGATTTTAGATTATTATCATCTGGATAATGGAAATGTTGTAAACACTTTTGGAGTTTCTTTTAGGCTCTGGGTTCTGGGCCCTGGTGTCTGCAACTTGGAGGAACTTAATAGTGTCACAACAGAATGTATTTTTATTTGTCGGTCTTTCTCTTTCAGTCTGTTACTGTGCAGTCTGTTATTTTTGTGGAAATAGTCCAAGAACTCTGACAGCCATTAGAAATTGTCTTCAGAACATCACTGGGTGCAAAATATCAACTCTCTTCAGTTTCTGTCTAGAGAAACAGATGAGAGATAAAAAAAGGGCATGTCTACTAGAATTGCAGTGTAGATGTGTCAATTTTTGCGTGAGTTTTGGTGTTTCTGTAGAAACCTATCTAGAGTTTGTTTGTTGTTTAATTAAGTTTCAGGCAGCTTAGGTTATTCCTGCAAACCAATTTACTTCCTTGTACTATGCTGGTGAAATATTTTTATATTTACTTTTTTTAGGTGTTGCTCCCGTCTTTTGGTTTCTCAAACATGTTGTCCTCTGCAGTGAATTCTGGAAAGACTTATATCTTCATACTATTTCAAAATTTAGAATTTGTTGGACCCATTGATTAATTTTGTGGTAGGAATTGAAGGAACACTCGTGATCTTTAGGCTGCAGATGAGTTACTGGAACTTACCAATTTTTTGCTGGCTTAAAATTATGGGCCCTGATGTCCTTGATGAGAACTGTCAATATCTGTTGTCTTTGCAGAAATTATTTTGCATCTTTTCTCTTGTCTCAAATCTCTGCTTAAGAACTTTCTATTTTTTGCTGTTACACTTGTTGTGGAATTCTGACAAGCACTTGGAACTGTCTTGTGTGGCAAAACCAGTGGCTTCTTCCTCTGCTTGTTGAAAAATGTAAATAAAAGGAGGGTGGGCTTACTTTTTTCTTTAACCAAAAGAAAATTTATGTTAGAAGGATTAGATGCCTGATATCTTTTCAAGAAAGTCAGATGAAATGTCATTCTGAAGATGAGGTGTTCAAGGTGACTGTATAAGCTACTCTTTTTATTATCCGTCTGCAATGAATTACTGCTAAATAAGCTGTTATGATGTCCAGGTAATGTTGCCTGTTATTCTTGACATTTATCTCCTGTTCCCCACCGATCATCCGCCTTTTCTCTTGGTCACTAAATTGTTAAAACTGCTTATCAACAATTGGTAGATGCAGAACATTATATCAGTTGCTTTTCTGTGTCTGAAGAAACTCTGATAGATGACTACTCTTTTAAGGATGCCAAGGGAATTCCATCCTTCAATATGAAGCTTCTCCCTTATTCTCTGCTTTGCATTTTGTACCATAATGTCTTGACAGCTTGTGTTGTGGAAAAGCCACCAAAAAGTAGGTGTTACCGTGTCATTAGCTTTTAGCTTCTGATATTGTCTTGTTACTAGATATGGCAATGCTTGTTGGGATAATTTTCTGGTTTCGTCCGTTGGCAATAATCTGATAATTGTTATAACCCCATATGAAAATAGATTTTGAAGTTGTGTACTTATATGTTTTTACTCAGCCTATCCTTTAGTTGAATCTTTTGGAAAACTTGCCCTCATCTTCTTTTCAGCACATAGATGCAGAGCCATGATTCCATGACCTTTTACTTCGTCTGCCTTTACCCTATGGATCCAAGATCTGTGTAGCCTCTAGTTTCTTGCGTTTTCTGTTGCTTCTTTCTTGCTAAGGTGTGCTTTTTTCTGTACTTTTTTTAACTTGGTTGTAACTGATGCCATTATAAACGCAGGAATTTTGGTTGTTACAGAACTTGATAAAGAATGCAGTACATTAATTTCTGCAATGAGAGCAACTTCTATTCTTTCTTTGAAAGGAAATAACTTAATGATATATATTATGCTCGTGAACGGCTTTAAATATTTTCTTTTTGTTTGTTGATTCATTTATTCTTGTGGAAATTTGTTTTCCGACAAGTTATACATTTAAGGAAAACTTGTTTTGCTACTTTTTGTGTCACATTAATTATGGGCATGTCAAAGTCAGAAAGTTGTTGTGGTAACATCAATATGAAAGTGCACATCTAGTTTTCTAGGACCATAACTGCAATTTTAGTGCTATCCAAATTGATTCAGGTAATTGAATACCTTCCGGTCACTCCTTGTTGCCTTATCTGGCAGCAAAGTCTCTTTAT
Organism: Jatropha multifida; assembly: GCA_948099535.1. Classification (NCBI taxonomy): domain Eukaryota; kingdom Viridiplantae; phylum Streptophyta; class Magnoliopsida; order Malpighiales; family Euphorbiaceae; genus Jatropha; species Jatropha multifida. The sequence continues at coordinate 51,935 of CANUEX010028657.1, read as the reverse complement.
TTGTTCTTCTATTTAGAATTGATTGCTTTGTCTCGACTAGAATCAAGAGGGGGCCTTAAAATGATTTTCTTAATTTGAGATTCAATTTTAAAAGAACATATTCCTCTTAATGAATGACGAAACAGGTATGCTCAAGGACTTCAGCCTGAGGTTGGTGAGCATAGCTTCTTCTCTGAAGCTTCAGGCAGCAACAGGGGTCTCCAGATGGAGTCACAGCTAGATAGTGCGTGGCCTCTGATGCAATCCAGAGTCTCGTCATTCAGCACATCCAAGTCATCTGATAACAACATATTGCAGAGTGATTATCCCCAGCATGCATTTTTCAGTGGTGAATTTGCCTCTGGGGAATCTGTGAAGCAGGGTGGTCAGTCTCTTCGACCATTCTTTGACGAGTGGCCTAAAACACGTGACTCTTGGTCCGGCCTTGAAGATGATAGATCCAACCCAACCTCATTTTCCACAACCCGTCTTTCAATATCAACTCCAATGGCTTCGTCTGACTTGTCCACGCCAAGTTCTCGTTCACCACATGGTGAGTTTTGGACAAGGATTACATTTCCTCTGAAATTCCTCTTCTTTTTTTTCTAATCTTATTCCTGTCTTTTGATTTTATTCTGTAGATAACTAAGAATTGATGGAGCTGTTACAGAATGTGCTAGCGAATTATAGCAATGTTTAACATGTGGATGCTCGAATCCATTGGATACCTGGAAGTAATTTCATTTTCTATCATGGTTTGAAACTGTTGTGGATTATCTGCATTGATGTTTGTGTAATTGCTACATTTGAAAGCTGTGCAAACTCCAGCTGGTGGTGATTGAGAAAACCCGAAACATTGTGATCAGATTGTATTGAACCAGCGGGCAACAATTTTTTGGCTTCACTTTGGTTAATTACTTGCTTCTTGCCTTGGTATGTAAAATTGTCAGCTTTTCCAGGAAAGAGTTTCAATTATGTCATCATGCAGATGCAGATGTTACTATAGCTTGCAAATTGAATTATAATTTTATATCAAATAAACATCTGCTAATTATTAATGCGTGTGGGTATTATTTAATTGTTTTTTTAATCTTTATTTGCAAGATTATTTATTTTTTTTAACTCTGTTTGTGGTGTCATTCGATATGAATTTTTTTAAAAATATTTTAGTTTTTACCACGGGACAAATACCTTTGTTGTGTAGCTAATGTTACTTTCGGCAGCAGATGAATGAGAAAAAGAAAGAACGAAAGAAGGACAGGCAATGAATGTCGGCGAGCGTGGCATCGGGAAAGGGTAGAAGGAAGTGACGTCAACCACGAGTGGGGGCCCAAAGACAGCTAGGTGGTGGGGGGGGGGGGTTGTCACGTGGTGCGGGCATCTAGTGTGAAAAATGGGGGAGAAGTTAAAAGTGGAAACCGTACAAATCGCGTCATTGCGTGCCAGTGTCCACGTCACTCCTCTGTCTTTGGTTTGTCTCCGAAACCCCTATAACTCTTTCACGTCATCATCGTCGTCATTTCTGTCTGTCTCTTCACGTTGCCCGGGCCATCGTCTGTTTGCCACGTGGGTTTTCCCCCCTTCTTCTTCTAGTTTTTATTGACTATTATTGATTTCTACTAGGAATGGACATATATATATATATAAACAGATTAAAAGCTGACATGGCACAAATATAAATATGAGTGTAGGGTTTATAATTAAAAAACATTTCAATACCCCTTAATTAATTTATTGTACTAATTAAATATTTACTTTATAGCTTGACAATTCTAGAAGTATTAAACTTCACAATTATAGCTTTGAATACCTAAACTAATTGGGATAATAAAATTTTCAGGTTGAAAGGATCATTTTCTATATGTATATATATATACATACCATCACTGTAAAAACGGATTCGCTATGAACCAATGAACTAATGATATGGTATCTAATTTTCTCTCTCTTGTTTGATTTTTTTTATCCTTTCATTGAATCTTTTGATTTTTTTTTAATATTTAACTATTATATGAGTGTGGGTTATATCCAATTATACTAGGCTTTGGCATTGCTCACTTTCTTTATATTTTTTACTCATGTTTGGATATTAATATATTCAATAATAATTGGATATTAATATATTAGTAATAACGGTTCTCGATATCATTTTTTTTTCTTGAAATTCATTAGGATATTAATATTATAGACATTTTATTACTCTAATATATTGATAATTTTTTTTATATTTTTTGAATTGTCATTTTTAAGAGGTAACTTAGTGAATAATTTTGCAATTTTATGAGAAATTATCGATTTAAAATAATAAAAAATGCAAATTTATATAATCATCATTAGTATATCTATAATTTATAATCTATAATTTTATAATATATATAAAAGTACGAATACGGGATATTGGGTTTTTAAAATGACCCTTATGAATTTTCAATTTAATTATTAACAATAAGAATAATTTTGTCATTTGTAAGTTAGAAAATTTTTAATTTTTTGTATATTTTTATTTCTATTTGATTTTAAATTCTATTAATTCTAATTATGATTTTAATTTATTATTTTTATTATATTAATATTAATTAAAAATTTGTTCCGCTATATTACTATATATATGTGATTTTAATTATTTTTTACTATCAAATTTTAATTATTTTTTATTATCAAGAATTTATTTTTTTTTACTATCGAGAATTATTACTTCAAACTTTCGCTCATTTAAAATTATTAAGTTTGTAATCATATTTTTTTTAAGTATTAATCTTTTTTTTTACAAATTAGTCAATAGCTTTTATTTATATTTCTTATAATTTAATAATCTCTTCATTTTTTTATTTGTGTTTAGAGTTATAAATTTACAAACTCGTTATAAATTTAATAAAGGTTTTTATTTACAGATTAACAATGAAACTTTTCTATTTCTAAATTATAAATTTGACAAAAGATTCTACTTACGGATTAACAACGTAATTTTTTTCATTTCTAACAATATAACTTAAATTAATTTTATTAATTAATAAATTTTATTTCATTCTTCTTTCATTGCTAACAGTCGACAAAAAGATTACAAACAGATTAACAACGAATTTTGTATCCATTGCTAAATTTATAAAAAAATTAATATTTTTTTTTCAAACTTAAAACTCACTGCATATTTCTTTCATGCCGTATTCTTCAGTACGCATGTTATTTATTCTCTTTTCTTCCTCCATTTTATTTTATATTTTATTAACAAAGTTTAAATTTTATTTGGATTGTAATATTAATATTTGTAATTATAATATATTTTATTTTTTATTTTAAGTATTTCGATGGAACTATGAGATATAATAAATCATAATTTTTTTTAAGTATAAGGAAAAAGGGATTCAAACTTGAATTTATTATGAAGTTGTATATGTATTTATCACCAGGTTATGCTTTGGTGTGCACAAATCATAAATTTTTTGTTGTATAGAAATTCTAAATTTTATTTGTATTTTATTATTTGATTAACAATATCATTAATGATATTTTAATCACATTCTAATTAGAAAATATTAGGTTCTAAAATGTCAATGTTATGTTTATGAATTAATAAAAATACTATTCAGGACTTTAATTTTATTAGTTGAAAAATAAGTATAATTTAATTTTAATTAGTTATGTTAATTTTCTATTTGAATCTAAATTCTATTAGAAAGTTTGATATAATTATAAATAGAAAATTATACGGTAGTTAAGAAATAAAATAAAATTAAAAATTATAATTGTAGTTGTTGAAATGATTAAAAATGTATACATATTAAGTCTATTATATATAATTCAAAATTGTCAATTTTAGCATATATAAGAAAAAATACAACGTAATAATATTATAATATTAATTCTTTTTTTATGCAAGGATCATAAAATATTTCAATATTATATTTAGTTCAATTCAAATAATGATATCCGTTTAATATTTTTATTATATTAATATTACAATGTAACTCTATTTTAATTAGGAACTTGTTCTATCATACTATTATATATATTTTTAGTTTTAATTACTTTTGACTATTAAGAATTTATTATTTTTGACTATAAAAAATTATTACAACAAGTTTTTGCTAATTTAAAATTATAGAGTTTACAATCATTTCTTTTTCTTATAATAAATATAATTTTATTTGCATGAATTGATACCATAATTTTTATATTTAGTGCTGTATGTATTCTTAATCATGTATTGATTTTATATTTTAACTCTCTCTATTTATAAATTAATAGAATAATTTTTATTTATATTTCTTATAAGAAGTCATTATTTTGAATCAGATATTTTATTTTTAAATTAGAATGATTTATAGTCAAAGAAAAAATATTAAAAATATTAAATATTATTATTTGCATAAAATAAAAACTAATGCATTGATTATATAGAGATAAAACTGTACTGCAGTTCTGGTATATTAAATTTGTAAGTATAAATTAATCTATATATGCTGTTAATTAATATAATTAACAGAAACATAAATTAATAATTATATTTTATCCTTTATTTATAGAAATTTTAAGAATTATTATAAAAAAATTAAAAGAGTAAATGACTGCTAGATTTTTTTTTTTACTTTAAATTTCAATTTAAAACTTAATTTAAATTATTTCATTAATTTAAAATATTACCATTTTTTATATATATTATAAGTAAAAAATTAATAAATAAATAAATAATAAGTAGGATTAACGAGTATAAATATATGGAACGTATATTCAATAAAGCTAATACATATAGATAAGTGCCTCCAATGCTGAAAAAAAGAAAAATATTACCATATTTTATATATATTATAAATAAAAAATTAATAAAAAAATATATAATGAATAAGTTTAACGAGTATAAATGTGGAACGCATATTCAATAAAGCCAGTATATATAGGTAAGTGCCTCCAATGCTGAAAAAAGAAAAAAAAAAAAATCTTCAAGCAAGAGTTGGTTTTTGTAGATAGCTCTCGTAAATTTTACTTTGTTATCATACTTGGGCTAGGCTAAAATAAGTTAGCTCCTAAGTGATTGCTTCTTGTGTGGGTCTAGCCCTTCTCTATGAAATTAGTCTAAGGGCTTCAACATGGTTCGTCGGCTTATGCAATGGCCCTACAAGGTTTCAAACCAAGGAGCCAAAAATCAGAACCTTGCCGATTTATAACAGATCACCGGCCCAAAGTTTAGAAGAAACGTTGAAATCAACAGACAGAAGACGTTTCGTATTCGTTTTCATCACAGAAAGAAACGTCTCGTTTTCATTCCATGGAACAGAACTCCATACGCAGATCAGGAGGAGAGATTTACAAAATTTAGGCAGTGTGTTTCTCCACAGTGTCGTTCTCACTGGACCAACTAAGCAAATCTACAGTAAATTATTTTTTTCTTTTTTCGTTTTAGATCCAAAATACTTCAATTATTACTCAACAGAGACGCAGAAATAGCAGAGAAGAGAAATTTTTTACAGATATAGTGTAAGAGAGAGATGGGATGGGGAATGGCGGTTTATGAGGGAGTGGTAGTGGTCGGTTCGCTTTGCCTGTTAGGCTGGGCAGGATTGTGGTTCTTGAACCGAAGACTCTATAAGGAATATGAAGAGAAGAGAGTATTAGTTCAGATCATATTTAGCGTCGTTTTTGCTTTCTCTTGCAATCTGCTTCAGCTTGTTCTCTTCGAGATTATCCCTCTCCTCTCCAAAGAGTAACTTTCTTCCTCCGTTAAAGCTTAATTTTATATTTAGTGCGTGTTTGGTTTCTGAGAGAATCATGTGAGAAAAAAATTTAATGAAGAAAAATTTAGAGCTCGAAACTAATGGTATGATAGAATAAGGGGAAATTAGAGCTTCAAAACTAGTTGTGGAGATAAGGCGTTATTTGAGAATGTGAAGATAATAAGAAAAATGGGACTAGGAAGTTAAGGATGGAAGCTCTCTTTTTTTGTTATTTTTTTTTCCTTTTCAAAGATGCCGTGGAGTTAATTTGCTGATCATAGATAATTGTATTTCTATTTTTTTGGCTGCAGGTCAAGATGGATTAACTGGAAGGTGGATCTTTTTTGTTTGATATTGTTGTTGGTGTTCATGTTGCCTTATTATCATTGCTACTTGATGCTTTGCAACAACGGTATGTTTTTTTTTTTTGCTTTTTGATATATATATAAAAAACTCATCCAGGTTGATGATTTTACTTTCTGCTTTATTCCATCCGTTAGAAAGATTCTTTGTTGGCCCTTGCATACCTTGCACTAGTAGTTGCTCCTTTAATTGTATTCTGAATGACATTTATAGGCTATGGAAGCTCCTTCCAGCAATGTGCAACTTAATATGAATTCCTTGGGACCGTATAATATGCCTTCTCTAGATTTATAAATCTAATACATGAAGGTTTTTGTTCTGATGTCTTCATTTCTTCATGAACTTGAACTTTAAGAAAATGTCTGCTGTAGTTGATGTCCCTGGTGAACAACCAAATTGGTTTTCATATTACTGGCAAACATATGAGTAATCCTAATCCATGTAAAAGATGCAAATGAGTTTAATTTTAAATATGAAGGAGAGAGGATAAGCAGCTGAATTATTAACCAGATAAAAGATGGCTGACAAGTGTCAAGCCATCGTGATAAGAATTTGTTGTTGTTGGCCTATTCTTACCGGATATAATTATATGTTGAGAAGTAGAAAATGTTATCTAAAAGTCTGCTGACATGACCTTAATATTTCACTGTATTTTTGTTTAAATAACTGTTTTCAGAAACATTGCTTCAGTAGGAAAGTTCCTGTCAATTTACAATTGAAACTTAAGAAAATCTAGCATTACTTATTTGAGTCGAATTGTATGCATTTATACTTTTCATTTGACAATTTTTGTCTTGAGTCCAAGTATGGAGGCAATTTATGTGAAAACAATTATTTGGTTGCCTTGCAGTTTTGTTGTTGTTTGGTCGGATATTTTTGTGTTGATGCATAAAGGAGAATTTTGCATCCTTAAATGAGTAATAATTGTTGGCATATGCTTGTCCATGTTTCTAGTATCAGAATGTAATGGCCTTTTTTTAATATATATATTCTTTTTTTAAATATTAAATATATTTAGATATATTTTTCGTTAGAAGTTATTTGGTGATTGGTTTTTAATTCTCTTGTATTTATTATATGAATTGAATTTTCCCCTCCAGGTGTAAGAAAAGAACGGGCTGCACTTGGAGCCATCTTGTTCTTGCTGGCCTTTCTCTATGCATTTTGGCGCATGGGCATTCACTTCCCTATGCCTTCCCCAGATAAAGGTAACTGCTTATTTTCTTTTATGTGTGTATGTGTGTGTGTGTGTGTGTGTGTAAAACAACAATAACAACTAAGCTTTAATCTCAAGATAGTTGGTTCGAATACATTAACTAATTAACTATTGTCATGAAAAATATAGTGTTGAAGTAAACATTGTGGATGTTTTCACTTGGAAGTGTACATGATGAAACAATAATTTCAATTAGAGAATGTTGAAGATTCAAAATGATCCCAAATGGAGCACAATGCTGCATAGAGTTTTGAGGCACAGATTTGAAATAAAATTTGGAAAATAAAATTTATGAGTTTGATTATGATTAGTGAAATGTAGTTGTATCTGAAGGCATTGACTTATCTAAATACACAAGCATGGCATGCATGCAAACCTATGTAAAAGATTGTCATTGTAGAAACCTTTGATTGTTTTTGGAAATCAGTTTGTGGTATTTTTTTATATTTATTTTCCCCACTTGTTTCTTTTTCTGTTGTGTTGCCTTATTACGTAATGAAGGCAAAACATATTTATGATTTAGTTCCTTAACCAGGCAGTCTAGAGAATGCCAAGTGTATTTATGTGTGCAAGACCTTGTCATTAAGGCTTAGCATATATGAGAATGCGGGTTTTTCTTTGTGGCTGCAAAATGTCTATTTTTTGTAATATCCAAAGATAATGAGATTTTACTGTCAATTCACATGCCTCACATTCCTTATCTTGATGTTTTTTAATTCCATTCTGAGCCATATTGTTCATAATGAGGAGAGCTCTATTTGCCTTTGTTTGATGTCCTGCACATTTCTTTGCATCTTCCTTTTGTTTTTGTTATTAAATGATAAATTTGGATACTCAGTTTTTGTGTTTCAAAAAAATTGGTGGATTGACTTCTTTCTGTTTGACTGATCTCGGTTTTTCTTTTTAGGTTTCTTCACCATGCCTCAGCTAGTCAGCAGAATCGGGGTCATTGGTGTGACTGTCATGGCTGTTTTATCTGGTTTTGGAGCTGTGAATTTACCATATAGTTACTTATCCCTCTTCATTAGGTAAGTCAATATTATTGATTATTTGTATCTCTTGATGAAACTTCCAACCTCTATTTATTCCCCACCCTGTTACTTTTTTAGTGTAACTATGCATTTCTTCAGTCTCCTGTTGTTCATGCTGTAGTTCCATAATTTTTTTTGTTAGGAGTTATTTCCTGAGGAGATGGAAAAATGGTTAAACTGATTTCATTTTGCTCCTGGAGTCAATAAGTGATTACTAATTTTTTGCAAATTTATATCCTTAATGTGGTAGAGAAATCGAGGAATCAGAGATAAAGGCTTTGGAAAGACAGTTAATGCAATCAATTGAAACTTGCATCATGAAGAAAAAGAAAATTATTCTTTCTCAAATGGAAATGGAGCGAATTCAAGGATCAGAGGAGGTTTGTTACTCTGTCATGTTTATTTATTATCACTCAGATTCTTGATCTATCTACTATTGGATGTCAACTCTTCACCACATTTTCACTAGGTTTTTGCATGCTTTTCGTGATATTTTCTTACATCTTAACGAGTTATGCATGATTTACTATGATGTAAAGCCCATTACTTGTTACAATATCACCTAGTGTGGAATTTTCCCATTGATATACAGATTTTCATATCTATCATGCGAGGTGCCTTTGTATCATCAATGTCTGTTCGTTCAAATTATGTTGAATGTTTGAACTAGCTGATTGCGTTGATTAATGAATCTCGACCCCTCCTACTTGAATTATACTTATTGAACATGACCAAACCATCTCAGACAACCCATTCTGGGTGTACCTCAATGACTGTCACATCCATCTTCTTTTGAATAATCCATTTCATTTTAGTCTAGTTCTTTGTTTTGCATATGTAATTAGGATTTACGGTTTCTTGTGTTTTTATATATATTGAATGCTAATAAGTTAGACTAGAAAAAGGAAAAAAAAAAAGTTGTACGACAACCTATTTAAACTAAATATCGTATTCATGTCATAGAAGTCTTGAAGAATACCTAGTTGGACATACTACCTTGGTGGTTTTGAAAAATAACAGTTTGAATAATCTTGAGAATCCATTCACCCTATTGAAGGTCTTAAATCTGGTTTGAATTGCCCAGTAGCAACTCTCTCCTCTATACTCATTACATTAATGCATTGATAGAATAAAAACCCTAAAATGGTTCAATCCAACGCATGATAAAGTTTCAGTGGCAGGTCGAATTATTCTTCGCAGACTCTTTTGTCCTTCTATTATTTTTAACTTTTCAATATTGATTTATATTCCTAATTGTTAGATATAGCTTACTGAAGGTTGTGTATTTCAGAAATTAAAGGCTAGATCTTTCTTTAAACGGATAGTTGGAACAGTTGTGCGATCAGTTCAAGATGACCAAAAGGAGCAAGGTTACAATTATTTATCTTCATCTTTTCCTTTGCAGTTGTAGGTTTTCTAGATTTTACAATGTGGCTATCATTAGGTTGTCGGCTATATATTGTTTAGTTTTGATGATAGGTTAATAAATTTGTCACGATTTGACGTTTCATGCTTTCCTTATTGTCTTTTAAGGAAAATTTTTGCTCTAATATAGGTTTCCTTGTACGGTATATTTAAAGTATATAAACTCTGTCTAAATATCAAAGCTTTTCATGTGTAAGGGATATGAGTTAATGACTAAGTTCATTTTTCAAACTTGTCGGACTCTTTTTCTTTTTGGCTTCTGTATGACTTTTGAAATTACAGTGTTTTTATCGACTCACTGTGGCTTGTAATTCTTTAACATTGCTGAATCACATGATAGAGTTTTATTTTAATGTGAACAATATAACCATTTGAATTCTACTCTCCAAAGAATTCATCATGCATCACCTGCCCTATTTCTCTCACAGATTCTTCACAACATTGTTCTCCTTTTTGGCAGATATTAAAACCATGGAAGCAGAGGTACAAGCTTTGGAAGAGCTTTCAAAGCAGCTTTTCTTGGAAATATATGAGCTTCGTCAAGCTAAGGTTTGTAGCTAGGAAATGCTGCTGCTTTATTTCCAATCCATCAACTCTGTTCCATTTACTTCATTTATTTCTAATCTATAAATCTTCAATCAATACAACTTGATAAAGTTGAACTTAACTAAGTCTGATTAAATCCTTGAAATAATGAAATACTTCATTTGCTTAAAGATTGCTTTTTATTAGGGAATATCATTTCCCTGCTCAATGTTAGGATTTTTTCTAATAAACATTGAATTTTGTAATTTCATTTTTTTTGTTGTTGCTCAAGTATCGTGTGACATTTGCTGTACAAAAATGTACATGCAAGCTTGTAAACCTTTGTTATACTTCTAAGCTACTTAAATGAAACCTTCTTTTCCAGCAGCAATAGGTCGGATGGTCCTTGTAACACTGCATTCTTACATTTATTTTTATTTATTTTGCTTTTGTTTTGACTTTTTGTATTTGTTAATTAGTGTTTGCTTCTATACAAGTTTGTTTATATGCATTGTTCTTTTTCATGTTGCAATACAATATCTCCATGTTAAGCATTATACAAGTACTTATTAATTGATTTTTGTTTTATCATTTTCCTCAATTTCAAAATTTTTTTTTCCTAACCAGCTTTCAGGTCTGTTCTTATTTTGCAGGAGGCAGCTGCTTTTTCTCGAACCTGGAGGGGTCACATGCAGAATCTACTTGGCTATGCGTGTTCAATCTATTGTGTGTATAAAATGATTAAGGTACGGTTCACACATTGCTTTTTGGAAGTTGAAGGTCTGTGGGTTACTTTCATTAAGAATAAATTCATGATGAAATCATTTGAGGAAGTGTCTTAGAATGTGAGAAGAATTGTCAACACAAGTTAGATGCAACTTCTGTTTATTATTTATGAACTTCTACCACCTCAACTCCATTCTGCTAAAGGAAAATGTTTTCTTGGTAAATTGTGGCCTATATATCTTCTGATGCACCCTTGTTATCTTCATTTAGAATCAAAATTGCCTTGTTCCCGGATGTATGATTTAACAAGCTGACTGATTATTGTGTCTGCTTATGCAGTCGTTGCAAAGCGTAATTTTCAAGGAGGTACCTTTCTCTCCCTAAGCGGTTCTGCCTTACTTGTTCTACTTTGTATTCCATTATGCTTTCACATCCATAAACCATTTTGGATTATGTTGTTTGTGAAATTGGATAACATGTTTTTACAGGCTGGCTCAGTGGATCCTGTGACAATGACTATTAGCATATTCTTGCAGTTCTTTGATATAGGAATTAATGCCGCATTACTGTCACAGGTCAGCTAAAAAGTTTTAAATCACACATCCAATTTTCATGTCGTGATCTTGCAAGATAAAAATAATTTTACCGGTATTCAGGCTGTAATATTCAATTACCATTACATCAATTGAAGTATTTTTGCATGACAAAGAACATTTTCTTTTTATATAGGAATTAATATTAAATTTTTACATTTTCTTTATTGCACAGTACATTTCGCTGTTGTTCATTGGAGTGTTGGTTGTTATATCGGTTCGGGGGTTCTTAACAAATCTGATGAAGGTAATTTTAGCTTTCTTGTCATTTGTTCAAATTATGTACTAGAGGAGTTTGATATATTACTTGCTGGTAATGAATCATGATTATTATAGAACAATAAAAACTCTTTAACAAGAAAACTTTGTGCTTGCAATCTTTATTACTGGATTTGTGAACAAATTCAATCAGTAGACAAGAAGTCCAGCCTGTAGCTTGTGAATATATGGCTGCAAGCAACTAGGCTATGTGAGCATTGAATTCACATGGAACAGATATGCTGTATTAATGATTCAACTCAGCCAATCCCAATCCCACTTTTTCTGCGGTTTGCTAAGTTCATTTTTTTTGTAAAATAGGAAACTTCTGCCAAAATCCCACTGCCCCACAGAATGAAGGATTTTAACCAGTCCAGTCAGTTAAACGCAGAAATACAGTCTAAGGGGTGTGTTAGGTGAAATAATTTTTTAGTTGACCAGAAAAATAGAAGCAGCTTTCTCTGATTGGTTGACTTTGACTGTTTGGTTGTGTGCAGTTCTTTTTTGCAGTTTCCAGAGTAGGAAGTGGATCTTCAAGTAATGTTGTACTTTTTCTATCTGAAATTATGGGAATGTACTTTGTCTCTTCTATTCTTTTGATCAGGAAAAGTTTGGCAAACGAATACAGGTATGTTGTCTGTTTGATTCGGGACGATATTGTTCTTTTCTGATTATGGAATACATGTTCAATTATTTATTTTTCATTCTCCAGTGAACACCTGAAACTTCTCTGCCTGTCCTACTTGTTGGACTATACAACATGCATTAAGGAAATCGTTTCAAAATACATGTTAAATTCCTTTTTTTTTAATAAATTTAGAAGTTTTCATGTAAGATTTAGATACCAAATGGCTGTTCCATTACAACGTTCAAGCCTTAGGGAAAATAATTATTTTAGCAGTTACTTATCAAGACCTCTTATCCCTGTTTCTTTGTTTGATAAAAGCAACTGAGTAACTGCAAAGCCAAAAAACACAATACTAAAGATGAGATTTCCTCCCTTGGTGGTAAAAATACGAGCCAAAAACACTGGAACACATATGTGCAGTAGGTCCAGATTACCTGCCATTGATCATTCACTTCTTAAATCTAAATGGTTAGGACCTGATTCACTGCATAATTAGACAGTTTGAAAACTATTTTTAATTTCATTTGATGTTGAATCTCTTGGCAGGATGATTATAACAGATGTACTGGGTGGGGATATTCAGTTTGATTTCTATCACAGATGGTTTGATGCCATCTTTGTAGCTAGTGCTTTCCTTTCTCTGCTTTTGCTTTCTGCTCATTATACATCTCGCCAATCTGATAAGCACCCAATTGATTGACGTACTCATTGTGTAAGTATCAACCAAGAATCTTTCATTTCTTCTGGAGCAATTGAAGCATGAGTTAAATTCTGCCAATGGGAGTTATCATTTACCAGTTTTCAAGTCTTCGATCATTGTGATAGAATAGATATCATGAAATGATCATTCTATTGTAGCCTAAGACTTGACAATAAATATCACCTGAAAGGAGGCCGTTTTGAGCTTCCAAGATGTCTCACTGTGTTCATGGTGTGAACTTATTTTTCCTTTTCTTGCCTCTATGACAACATCATCATTGTTATATATCATCAAATGCCTTGTTAAACACTACATCGGCAAACTATTTTATCTTGCCTTTTTATCCGTGGAACAGGGACCACACGTGTAAGATGTTATTGCCATTTAAAGACCAAACAAGGTAATCCCTTCTTTGGGTCCCGAGTGGCTAATTCAACTTGATTGTTTTCCTATTCTTCCAATAGCTATTTACTCCTGCACTTTTCTGATTAAGAGAACATATGACAACTAGATTTAGTGATTACATCTCATATATGTATATATCCATTGATAGAGCATAAGAAGTGTGGTTGCCCAGTACGGTTATGAGCAAATCCAAAATCTTTGTAGACAGAGCCAATCATTAGTTCCCAACCATGGGGTGAGTGGAATCGTATACATTAATTGATACAGAAGCTCTTGTTTATAACTGATTGTGCTACATTACATGTGCTATCTTTATCATGCAGCAAATTTTTGCCTTCAATACAATAGAGTTCAAGTAAACTCAGTAAATGGATTTACATGAACTCCGGTTTGCATCAACTTGAAGTATGCAAAAAGCATGGGAACATGAGATATATATATATATATATATATATATATATATAGCTACGCAGAATTTGCACGACTCAGTAGGAATGATTGTAGTCAAATTTGTTGAAATATGATACCATGTTAACAGTTATTCTACTATGAATCAGCCAAGATTTCCATCGGGTTAGATGCCATAGGTTATTTAATATCACAAGTTTTGATGAATTATTCAATTCTCAATATCATATTCTCAATTCCCAATGTCGTATAATAGAAATATTAGTTTAATTACGTATGCTCTCTCAGTTTGGTATAACATTATTATCTCCTAGCTAACAGATGGATCGATAGTAAGTTTTGAAAGAGCTCTTCTGTTTTAAAGGTGTCTCTTTTTGCTTGCGAAGCAACTCAAAGGAGGATGTTGACCATAGAAGAGGGAGGATTCTGGCAAATAAGAAATTTAGTTTCATTGATATCAGTTAAAAACTTTGCCTTTCAATTATCGGTATCTCATGGATTACTGCAGGATCAGCAAACTTCAAAATAAGACCAGTATGGGTACCTCTTCCTATTTTTGGGCTGCATGGATGGAGTGAAAGAAATAGGTCGGCTTTTAAAGGAGAGAATTTGACACTCTCCATGCTTGGAGATGGATGGCTTGAAAACACCATCAGTTTGGTGGTCATTTTTGTTTTTTTTGGGTGAAGTGCAAGGAACAGTAGATTTTTATTATTCTCTCATAGATACTCTTTTAGGTATGGCTTGCTACAACTTGATGCTTTCAAAATCTAGATACCTTGACTTAAAAAGAGAGAGAGAGAGAGAGAGAGAGAGAGAGAAAAGAAAAGAGATTTTGGCCCTAAAATAAAGCTAAGTGGAAGGGAACGTTTCATGTGCTGGGCCTCCTCTAATCTTAGATTGAGTCTTCGTTACGTTAACTTGTGTGTACTTTCAATTTAATAAATAGATAACCATATTTAGAGAATTACTGTTTCCGGGAAAGCCATATAAAATGTCAATTCACATAGCTAGGTTATTGAAAGATGTATAGATACCATTTCGTCATAAATTCATGGATCTGAGTGGCTCGAAAAGTTTCTGATGTTTAATGTTATTGATGATGTGTAGAGATGGTTGTGTTAGCTATTGAGCAGGATCTAGTTGAAGGATGCTGTTGCAGTCAATTTTCTGGGCCTTAAATCAATTTGGGTTTTGCTTATTATGCTAAGTGCCCACATTTCTTTAATGCTTTCATATGCAAAACATCATCCTTATTATGTTTAGTTAGATCTGATTGATCGCTCTCCTCATATCACTGTGATTTTCTTCTTACCTATTATTCCCTTTTTTTTCTTCTTCTAGAATAATTAAAAATAGCTCTGGCTTGATGCAGATCAAACTTACTTGTGATGTAGCAGAAAAGATGCAGACAAGGATTTTTTATTTATACGCAGCCAATCAACAGAGGTTGTGGTAATATGCGGTTCGCCGTGCCATTGTTTTTGTGCATAGATAATGTGCGATGAAATATTTCTATAATGAACTACGATTGATGATTATATTTTTATGAAGAAAAACAATTCCATTAATTCGTTAATGGTGAGAACCGATAAAATACAAGTTCTCAACATGTTTTTCCTGTACAACAGTAACTTCATATATGGCTTGCTTTCGCGATCTTTATGTTCATTATTGTTTCTAAAACAGTAGCAATGGAAGGAAGATGCGAACAGTTTGTATACACTCATTTTTGTCACCATGAAGAGTTAGTTATATCGTGTAATGGATATTTTATTTATGTATTTTGTTAAATGTCTTTTCTGCTACGGGTCTTATAAATATGGAATCACGGGAATGCTTATTCAGCGAAATCATCTTTTCTGTGGTCTAGAATTTGTATGGTTTAGTTGCTGTCACTTTCTATATTAAGAGTAATTGTCTACTACTACTATGAATAAACGTTTCGTCATATTGCTCTTCTTATGACTTCCAAGGTCGGTTTAATTCACCTTAGGCTTTGTTTGTAAATGAGATAGGAAAATAATTTTATTTTTATGTTTAGATATGGCGAAGAAAAGAAAATAAATTTATTTTTTGTTGTTTGGAAGAAGAAAAAGAAAAGAAAATGTTATTATTAAAAATTGCTAATTATATCCTTCATTAAATAATGGGGAATTTAAAAAAAAAAAGCTAAAATTTGTTAATTAATTTAAAATAATTAGTTAATTTAATAAAAATAAGTGAAATTCTCATTTATTTTTATTATTTTTTGCTCTCTAAATTGGGGGTTCAAAATATGTGGGACCGAGTGAAAAATAAATATTTTCTCCATTCTTTCCAAACAAGGAGATGTAACCTTTCTTATGTATTTATTATAGTTATTTTTCTTTCTTCAAAAAAGCACTCCCATCCAAATAAAAGCTTATGGCCTAATGAAATTTAAAGTTCATGATTGAAAATGCAGAGCACAGTTGCAACGTCCAACAAACCTAATGATACTTTTGCACCTTAGAATTAATAATATGGGAATAAAGGAAATAAAAATAGATATTTAAATTTAAAGAATCTTATGAAGTACATCTTTTAAATGCTTAAATAAATTTTAAATTCAGAAAAATGTTTAGAAGCATATATTTCAATATAATTTGAAGTTATTCAAACATTAAAATATTAAGAAAAAAATTGAATTTGTTATGAATCAAACCAAAATCTGAAATCATTTTAAGAATTACATTTTACGTCATGAGGTACCAAAAAGAAAAATAATAATAACAAAGCTTTCTCTGCGTGGTCTTATCCTCCCTAATACAAAATTCTTGGACCTAGAACTCAGCTCCTAATGATTCAAATGAGCAATCGATAACGGTCATTAGATGCTTTTTATCTAAGATTAAAAATTAAAATATATAAAATAGAAATTGCAATAATTAAAACGACAAAGAAATTTGTTTTGCAATAGAAATGATAATGCATGTCATCTGCAATAAGCTACCTGTTGAAGAATTCCCATTTTTCAACTAAAGTAAATCAAAGGACTTTTTCCATCAACAAAGTTATATTATTATTATTTTTTGAAAATCCTTTATTAAATGGATTCTGTTCTAGGTTCAAGACTAGCCCCTTTACAGAGTGTGCCAGTAGAACTAACCCACCGCTTAGTTTCAATGACCAGAAAAAGGTCATGGCATCTGATACCTGTTTTCAATAGCTTAGCAGCTAAGTCTGACTAAGCTTACACTTAAACTAACACTAGAAAAAACAAAAGCAACAGAACTATGACATGCGGCTGGGGAATAAAAATTGAGCGGAGGTGTTCAAACAGCATAATTTGGTCATTTCACTAGGTTTTCTGATATATGTGACAGGAAATGTTATTCTCTAGTTCACTGGAACATTCTATCCAATTATATAGGAACTTAACACTCCTAGGCTTACTCGGCTTCATAGAAATTCAAGTTCGACTCCCCTCTCCCAATACTCCGAAAAAAAGGAAAAAAAGCATGATGAGAAATCACTAATGTCAATTCAATATACCATTAAAGTAAAAAGTAATATCAGGAAATACACTTGATGAAACCAAATAATCAAATCTGCAGTTTCTTCCCTTTTCTCATTGTGAGGTGATGCAACACAAAATTCTGCAGGACATCAAGCTGAATAATATCCTCGCCTTTGCTTTGCAGTTTTCTAGCATTTCCACTCACACAATGACAGAATAAACTTAATGCAGGTCACATACAAAAATGAGAACAGAGCATGAGATGACCATGAAATGTCCTATAGGAGAGTAGTCCACTACTACTACACATATAATCGGCAATTCAATCAATAAGAAAAGAGCGAAATTTTACAAAGCATGGACAAAAACCATCGTTAAAGCAAGAGGTTTATCTACAATTATGAGCATGATGGGAATGGAATAAATCATTGTGAATCACAATGTCAAGGTAAGGCCAATTATGATCATCTAAATTCCATAAAATAAATAAGCATGGAAAAAACATCAGATTTTCCATGTATTCTACCAAGAAAAACAAGTGTTACCTTCGCCAATCAATTTTAGCATTTGTTTACGCACACAAGTCAAAGTATGTATCGGACCATTAGCATCCCATCACGGCACAATTGTATACAAAATCACCTGCTCGCTCCTTGACAGCTAGAACATTCCATTTTGGCCCATCCATACTTCTATCCTGTGGATCCCAAGAATGCAACACAAAAACCTCACCTTCGGGACCTCTATGTCCCCCAATCACTAATAAGCTCTAACCACATGCTTTAAACGCTAACCCCCAACCATGAGAAGAGTCGGCCCTAACTGGCAACCATTTCACCCCCAACCATTTCGTCATATTTCTTGGCCTCATTTGTTGCTTGATCAGCAGAGTAAAGTTGATTATTTACAACAGCAACTACAGGACGCAGGATGACTACGATGGAAACAGGGTACATGTTCCATATCCTCCTCCAGGTCCTTGTCTCACGGTTGTACTCCTCGCCACAACTTACGTGGCAAGTTCACATCTGGCAAAGTTTGCCAAAAACCTAGTTCAGAATTATAAAGCTCAGCAGATCTTAGAATGTGTCCTTTATTGTCACCTCCCCCTGCAACAATGGCAATCTCTCCGAGGCTGCTTGAACCAAACAGACAATGAGGCAAGTCCATTGGAGGGCATCTGGACCAACCATGAGAAATCAAACTGTACCTCCAGATAGCAAATCCTAACAACTCACGGCCAAAACAAGTAGTTCAGTACCTACTGCAAGAGACTCCTTATCTGCATAAGTAAAACATTCATCACATGGCATCCCAGGCAATCGCATCCATCTTTGCCTCACTGGATCAAAAGCTTCGCAGGGCACTAAAATACAAGCGAGATACACCCAATGTTCAACAATGCCAAGCCTCCGTCTCAATCTATATAAATATCCACTTCTAATCAATCTTTGAAACTTTTATTCACACAAGCCAAACTTGGATGATCTGATCTGATCTGCAGCTTCAATGCTATGTCTTCCTGAAGACCAGGCAAGAAGCAATCATCTGATGCATGGGCATTATGATTTTTTCCATTTCTATTCACAACTGCAGATTTCATTTCCTTTAGCCATATTTGATCCAAGTCAAAACCAAGCACCTGTCTTTCAAGCAACGTATTTCCAACATCATCTGAATCAAGACTTCTCGATAAGATAATGGACGCCAAAGACTGAAATTTTTCCTGGGAAATTTCCAATTCTTCCCGAAAATATATAGGAAGCTGAGACACAGCACACTTCTGCAAACCGACATTTACTGCTGAATCACAACCACTATCTTCCACCTTCACTTGTGGTCCCTTGAGTGCATCTCTAAACTCCACTGCAAACAGCAATCTCTCTAAACGACCACCCAAAAAAATGTAGACCCGAAGTTTTATATACAAACAAAGAGACCAAAACACCTTCACGAACAAGAAATTTAAAGCATGTGCAATCACGAGCCAAATTAAAGAATTAAGCTCATAACAAGCTAAGCAATTGTTTCAGTTCTAAAAAGACGTGAAGCTAAGGTCAAATGAAATAGAAATTCCACTTCAAACAGTAACTATCAACCTCAAAAACAAACTAACAAATGAAATTGGCTGTAAAAGAGTCCATACGCTCCCAAAGTATCAAATCTAGGAAATTATACAGTAGCATGCAAGACAATTAAGCACAAGAAATTAAAAAAAAAAAACCCAATACCCTAAATCGCTGAAGTATTTCCAAACGATAATTGAATTGAATTTCCTAAGAACGAGAACCGCTAACCATCAGAGCAATTTAAAAAGCTGAAAGCTTCTTCTCTCTTTCTTTCTCGCTCGAATCTCTATTTATCTGACAACTGTTACTATCGATTGATTGATTCTTATCTTTTATGGTGCTCTGCTTTGACATAGAGAGGAAAGACTTTCTTTTTTCTATTTTCTTATTTTTTTTAGCGCTTTGGCATTTAGAGCTCATGAATTAAAAAAAATTAAAAAGAAAAAGCAAAAGGAGGTTTTGATTGTTATGAAGTTTTTAACGCTTTTCCCGTTTCTGTGTAATTTTTATTCTTCATTGATTTACTTACTATTTTAACTGCTTTCTCTTCTGCTTCGTAAATCTTTGCTTCTGCCTTTCTGTTTGGGTATTTTTGTTTTTCTCTTTGTTTTTAACAGTCCCTCTCCTCTCTGTTTGACTATTCAGCTATCTCTGTCGTCTTGAATTTTGTGAAGGTAAATTTCTATCTAGTCCTTCAAATATGACTATAATTATGATTTTCTCTTTTATTTGAGAACCAATGTACAGACTTGTCCTTGACATTTAACTCCCTTAAACTAGTTAATTCATATCGTTACTCTTTTCACTCCATATAGCTTTCTTATTTAATCCGGCAACAACAGTAAAAATACTCTTTTTTTTTTTTTTTAATTTTATAAGGGTGGTTTATTATTAGTTGGTAACATTTAAATTGAATCTTTTCGTTTGACATGACCAATGGTGTGTTTCAACTTCCAAAAATTGCAGAAGCCAGAATATAGTTTTGATCAACATAAACTGTTGGTCCATATCCTGGCCTGGACATTTCTTCCAATTGGGAAAGTATGATCAGTGTCCTGTTGAACTTCAAACTGGGTTGATCAGTTCAGAGTTCAGACATTGGGATTCTTAAATGAAAGCAAGCAAGTTAAAAATATTAAACCTAAACGTAAAAGAAAAAGAAAATTATAAATATTGTATTTTGAATAAAAATCTTATCGCAGGCCAACACAAGTTTAATTTTTTCGGCGAATTTTATGAATGACAAAATCAATAAGATCCCATTAATAAATTAAAATATTAAAAAGAAAATTCTTCTTTTTTTTTCATTTTGATATGAAAAAAAATATTTTATCGACATGATAGACGATCATTTTGTTAATAATAAATTTTTCATAATAAAATATGATTAGACTCTGTTTATAAGTCTATAAAAATTAATCATAATAGATATTTTTTAAAAATTATTCCGATTTCACTTTTTTTTAAGTAAAAAATAAAAAATATCATCGTTTTCTTTCACCTGTTTTTCGTTATTTTGGTGTGCACCATAAATAGACTTTAGGTAAGTCGTTCTCTTTTTTTTTTTTTTCGAACGGAAGTCGCTCTCTTTTGTTGATTTTTGCTTTTAAATCAGATTAAATTATTCCGGTTCTTGTAGGATGTAGAAAGTATATCAAATTAGAAATGCATGCCGTATCTGAAACGTGTAACGTATTTAATGGACTATCCTAAAATTGTAATGAACCTTCGCGAAACACGCTATGCTCTCAAGATAGACCTCTAGGATCCACGTGTCATCAGACTAGGCTTACCACTCACCCCTTAATCGATACACGTGCATCTATCACGAACCACAAGTGCCAATCTACAGTTACCATATATCGCACGTGCGACTATACAGGCTCGAGATTGAATATAGAAACGTGAGCTGCTTTCCAAATTTAAACACAAAAATAATACTATCTCATTCGTACTTTCAGAGAGTATTGATTATTTTTTCCATTCTCAGTTTTTATATATAATAAATAATTATTACTGCAATTTAATAATTTTTTTAAAAAATTTATTATTAAATAAAAAATAATATAATTTATTTATTTAATAATTTATTTTAACGTAGACAAAATATGAAAAAGAGCTAATAATAAATAAATAAGATAAAAATAAAATAAGTTAATTGTCAATTAGTGCTATTTAATATTTATGCTCTATTTGATATAAATGAATTCAAAATATTGAATTATTTTGAAAATAAATTTTTCATATTTAAATAAATTTAAAAATTAAAAATTTATTTACTTTTATTTCTAAAATATTTTTGTAATAATTTTAAAATAATACAAGAATAAATAATTTTATAATAATGTTTTAAGTTGTTTAAATTTATGAAATTTATTTGAAGTTTAATATTTTATTTTATTTTATTAGTTATATTTAAATATATAGAATTGAATTTATAAAATTTAATTTATTTACTAAATACGAAAATTTAGATATATAAATAAATTTATAAAATTTTATGAAATTCATTTATTTACTCTCGAGTCTTATTATTGTTTAATATATTAATTTGTTTTAAATATCTAAAAATATATCATTTAGTTTATAATCTCTATTCTTATTTAATTTTTCCATTAAATTATAATAATTTTAGCCTGTAAATGTGACAGAAATATTAAAAAGACCCCATATGAATGCTTATTCATTTGAAATCATCGAAGCTTCTGGAAAAAAAAAAGTAACATTGAACAAGTGCTTAATAGTTGAAATTATAATAAATAGTTATCTATATATATATATATAAATTATTATTTAGTTAATAAATATTTAATTTCTAGTGCCAATCGGGTATATTCCAATTGATTTTCTTTCTAACCTCTTATTTGAAATAAATGAATTTCATAAAATTCTATAAAATTAATTTATAAATCTAAAATTTTATATTTCATATGAAAATAAACAAAAAATTAAGTTTTAAGATTTCAATTTTGCAAATTTAAATATAATTAAATCAATTATTCAATGTATATACAAATATAAATTACCCAAAATTTTAAAACAAATATTTCCATCCTCTTAACTGTCTAACATTATTAAGCCAATATTTAAGTATGAATTTTTGAATTTTTGTTGAATGTTGATATGACATTTTCTTTGAAAAGATAAAGTCTCTAATATTTAAGTATTTGTATTTAATTAATTTGAAGAAAAAGTTGTAAATCTTTGAACAAAAAATATGTTTCTCATTAAAAATTCTCCTTCTAATTTATATTTTTTATGAGAATTTCAAATACAATAACTTTTAGTATTTTTCTTATTAATTTTTTATGAGTTTATTAAGCATTGCATCTTAATGATATTTTATAATTTATATTTTGGATTTGCAGAATGATTTTTCAATAACATATATCCATTGACTGAAAAAGTATTGAGCATTGTTAGTCAATTTATTTTAAATTTCAAATTATAAATTTAAATGATTCAAACGAGTTTCTTGATTTTTATTTTTTTAGCTATTTGATGACCGCCTATATGGTTATTCTCAAACATTGATTAATCATTTAAGTATAAACACTAATTCTTTTTTTTTTTTACTTATTTTACAAATCAAAACAAATAAATACAGATAAAAAAATATATTAAAAAAATATAAGATATGAATTTCAATAAATAGAGTAATACCCTCCAGATATTTGTGTATATATTTACATGCTTCAAGTTATTACTCCAACTAGATACAACTTTTAGCTAATTTTTCCATTAGAATTTCATATTTATACAATAATATGTCTTTTCTATTTCAACTGGACATATATAAATACTATATTAACATTTTTTTTTTTTTCAAATTTATTACACGAAGAATTCACTCGTTAGTTAGAATAAAAAATTTTAATTTCAAACAACAAATTTCAATTATAATGTTGATGCATTTTAATTTTAAGCAAATTATTTAATATATATATTCTACGTATAAAAAAATATTATATAGCCGCGTAAAGCACAAGAAATCATCTAGTAGTATTTTAAAAAGAAAAACAAATGAATTTTTAATTTTTAAATTTATTGTAAACATAAAAATTTTATTTACAAACCAATCATATCTATAATTTATTTATAAATGAATTAAATTTTTTTATTTATCTATACCTAACCGGGTAATGTAAGAGGAAGACTACCTATAATTTGGCATGCCATATTATTTTACGTTATTAGACTTCAAATGAAAAAGAAAAAAAAAAAGTAAAATCAGACTGTTAATTTATTCTCTCATATTAAATTTAAATATTAAAATCTCCATAATTTGAATTATAAATTTGGACTCGAGACATAGTGTAACATTAAAATAAAAAAAAAATTAAGAAGTTAAATAATTCTATGTTTTAATTATAAAATTAATGACACATTAAATCATAATAATCTATTTTAAAAACAAGGAATAAAATAAAATAAAAACAAAATCCTCTAAAATTGGGAAACAGCTGACCAAGGCAATGGGGAAGACCCTCCATTAAGAATTGCAAATCTATAAAATTTATTAATTTTCCAGGAAAATAAAGAGGAGAGAGAAAGGAAAAGAGTCAGAAAAATTAATCTAATTCTAGAGATAGAAAGAAACAAGGTGGATTTGCCCTCACTTTAAATAAAAATACTATATTTTCTAGAGAGAGAAAATAAATAAGTGATATATAAAGAGAGAGGCAAATTGAAGCTGAGGAGGAAGCAGGAAGGTGTTATCAATTTTCTTGAACTGAGCATTTGATTTCAGAATTTCTCTGCAGATCATAGAGAGAGAAAACCATATATACGGGACAGTGTGTTCTGAAAGAGATTAAATAATAATAATAATAATAATATTAATAGAAATAATTATAATTATTAATAACAATTAGTATTTTTACATTTATTTGTGTGTGTGTATATATATATATACACATGTAGGTGTATGTTTGTTTATTAGATCGTCTTGTAAGAGGCAGTAGCTGGAATATCGTCTGATTGTTGGTTTTCCTTGTTTTTGTAGTAGTAGATAGAGAAGGGAGAAAAACCTAGTTAGAAAGGGGGTTGTAGGGATAGTGTTTCGTATCGTGTTCAATTTAGGATTGAGCGCGGTGTTAATTGGGGAAAGAATTAGAGCAATTTGTGGTGATTAAAATAATTTGGATTTTATGTTGATGGATTGCGGCGGATTGTGTCGGTGGTGGCGGGGATGGCAGCCGCGCAAAGGGAACGGAGCGTGGAGGAGCTATACAATGCGACGAACTTGATTGGAAAACCAAAGGCATGTAATTAGGGTTTGTTGTTTTTGATTAATTTTTGTGTTGAATTTCATTTCTTATTGGATTACATATTCAATTGATTTCTGTTTTTGAGACTCTCAGTTTTGCAATTTAGGTATTTCAGAATTGGCTCGATTAATTTTTGAGAACTTGACGATTGAATTAGAGATTAATGGAATAGCGATTGGTGTAGTATTGACGTGCTTTTTAGATAACATCAGTCTTGAAAGGGAGTTATCGCATGCAGGGGCCAGTAGAGGATACTGAACAAGATATTGAGAAGAATATGGTGAGATAAAAGGGTAATTTACATTCTGTTGTTCTATCTTCTTTCTATCTCTTCTACACTTCAGCTGCCTTCCTTGCACTCATTACTCATGAAGTAATCATGAATAAAACAGAATAAAATCTGGAGATTAAGAATATTTCGCAGTTGGATGAATCTGTTTAGGTTATGGCGTTTTCATTTCTGTATTCTCTTTCTGGAATTTATAGAATATGTGAATGAGCTTTGGCACTTTTACAAATTATACTCACTGGTTAATCTTTTGAAGTTGCTAAATGTTGTTTGGATGACAATTTCGCTCTATGTACTATAGTTTTAAATTAGAGGTTTATCAGGTTAGCACAATGAATTATTTTCCGTGTTGAACGTTCTTTATAATCTTAACTCTAGATTCATGTTACCACAAATACTAGTGTAGCTTGCATAACCTAAGATTTTTGAAGGTTAGAAAGGGAATAGGTCGCCATTTGGCTTATTTGATTAGGAAAAGAATAGCTGGTTTTGGGGTTTAGTTTGGGGGAAAAGAAAAATATTGGTTTCACTGCTAAAGAATTTTATGTGAAAAATGTAGGAGAATCCATCACCATAACTTCTATCCATCATCAGAACCACTATTATGATTGTAAATTCTATTGCCATTAACATTACCATAGCTGCTTCTGTGGATGCATTTGTTAGCAGTATCACCACAACACTATCACTTCAACACTTGAAAAAAAACTGTTATAACACCACGCGCATCATCACAGAATGCATTTATGTCACTGTCACAACCGGTTACCATCACCGACACTGCTGCATTTACCGTCATGACTATCATTAAAAACCTACCGCCGACTCCTTTATGAACTCTGCCCTCCCCTGCCAATACCTGTAAAACATATCACTACCATTATTAATATCATGATTATCATTCACCACTAGGACAACCAAAATTTGATGCCTTTGCTAGCACCTTTAACCACTATACAATTATCATAATCAGTGCTAATATAATTAATCAAATTCATAACTTATTTTTTTTTTAATTTTGACTTTTAGCTCTTGCAAATGTGGTTTTTAGTGAGATCTTATTATTATTTTTTTAATGTTAAAGTATTCAACTTTTAGATTTTGAGCCTTACGCTTTTCCTTCTAGGGTCTCTTGTAAAAGGGATTTTATAATGGGATGATAAACATATTATAGGTTTTAATTACATTTTTTTTTGTAATGATTCCAGTATGAGGTGTTTTTCTGGCTATATGAATTTGTTTATTTTTGGAAGAGAATAAACATATAAATAATTGAAGTTATCTCTAAGAAGAATTAGGCACACTTTCTTTGACGGTGGCCCAAAATTATTTGTACTGGGAATCCTCTTCCTCTCCTTGGGAGTTATAAAGACAACTCTCCAATTAACAGGAACTAGAGCCTTACCATTGTTAGTGCATAAGGGTGCAAAGATGAGCTCATAATGAAATGATGATCTGTACAGCATTTTTCAGCTAAAATTAAGCCTTCATTTAGTTCTCTTTATTGGCTCTTATTTTGATATTGGTAAAGAGAATTGGAATCTAGTGAAGAAGTCCTTGTTGATATGTTCTGCAAAATGTAGAAGAATCCAGGAAATTTTTTGAGTTGATAGTCCTGCCTGCTGGAACGTAGAGACTGACAAGCTTTGAGATTACAGCTTTGCAGTATTGAGGCTTTCTTTTAAGTGGTGGTGACATTTAATCCAAAATGCAAATTGCTTGGATATCATATCAGATGTAAAATTAAAATGAGCCAAATAATCTTTTAAGCAAATATGTTTCCCAAATTGCATAAGGAATTTTGGGAAGGAGAAAGACCTTTGTTTTCAAGGTTTCCTCGAAATAAATGGTTTTGGAATTATCTTCTTATCAGGGAGTACTATCTATGTAAGGCATCTATTACCCTAAGGTTACCACTACATCAAATATAACATGGTGTCTTTTATGAAGCATTTTGTATTTTGCTTGTTTTATATATAAAAGTTGCCATGTTGCCTGAGAAACATTTACGAGGCTGTAAACCATAGGCATTGCTTGATTTGAACTGGTTACAATTTTATGACAATTAGATTGTTTTAAAAGGACTCTTATTCCCCAAAACTAATCTTTGGTTTGCAATCTGATTTAGTTTCTACAAAACTGTATTGTGAAATGCATATGAGTCTACTTTATTATGAGACCTTGATTTATTTTCCCTGGTAGCTGTTATTTAATGCTATTAGCTTGGACTTGGTCTCAAATAATGTCTTTTGAGTGTTTGGTTCTATTGGTTTTGCCTTTTGTTGTTCACAGGAATATTGGAACCTGAAGATCAAGATTTGTTTCCTATCTTCTTGCTTATTTCATTTTTTATTGCAGTTATCATCTCAGTCTGAAAAGAGATTAGGAAAGCGTTCCATGAGACGGAAGGTTCGTGCAAGAGTAGAGTCTGGGACGTGTAACGTGTGTTCCGCTCCTTGTTCATCGTGTATGCATCTTAAGATTTCCTGTATGGAATCAAAGGACGATGGATTTTCGGATGAAACCTTTCGTGGAACTGCAACAAGTCAGAACTCTATTAATGAGGATGAAGTTTTGTGTTTTAAAGATAGGGCATGTGACACTTTACAGCATACTGCTAGTGAAGCAAGTAACCTTCTCAGTGTCAACTCAAGTCAAGATTCTTTATCTGAAAATGCAGAAAGTAAAGTTCATTTGAGGTGTTCTGATACAGTTAATGCCTCAGTTGAGTCTAAGATGCCTCTGAAATTGCCCCTTGATGGAACTGTTGGGGTGGATAAACTTTCTCCAAAGCAGGAGTGCACTTTAGATCAGATAACTATCTCAAATAAGAATGAGTATCCCAAAGTTGTAGAAGGTCATGATGATAACATTTCATGCATCAGTAGAGCTAATGATGCGAATATAACAGAAGGTTATCATAGCAGTAATGTAGACAGGGAGAATTTATCTAGTAGTTCAGCTTTAGTTTGTAGTTTAGGATCAGAAGGAACTGGAAAGAAACTAATTTCCCCTAAGCCAGAATTGTTAGAGACACTTCCAAATGATGCATGTGCTGGCAGTAGCTCACCAAAGGTCCAGAGCAGGTGTACGTCCTCCAACACAAATGGAGCACATTTGGAAGAAGATGGAAAGGTAGATACTCCTAAGGTTTCAAGTCAACTTTTTCCAAAGTTAGAAGTAGACACCAAAGACGACAATGGAGACCCACCAGATGAAAGATTTAAGTGTTCTGTCCAAGTTGATCAAGATAAGAAGTTGAATGTGTCAGTTGATTTACCTGATTTGCAGGAGGCTGCTTTGCAATCTGTATCTGGTGATGAAAGTGACGAGTCAGAAATTGTGGAGCATGATGTAAGTAATATGTACTTGCATGGTCTTTTTGGAAGCTTGAGCTGTCTTTGCTGAGTTATTGGAATTTTTAGTTGCGTAATATTTCCAATTTGTGTTCACTGCATTCTGGTTTTGTAAAGCTATTTTTAGTTGCATATTCTTTCCATCTGTATATATGTTCACACATTTATAAAAGGTCTTTGTCAACTCAATATATATTATTTAGCAATGGCAATTTGTGAAGGGAGAATGACTTCTGAAACTTGGTGGTGTAGGTTTTGGAAGGTCTATAAAACAACTTTCTTGGTTTATTGATTTTCGCCCTCTGTTCTAGTGCATATTTTCTGGCAATCAGGTCTGCGGGATTCATTTAGGTCTTGGGCTAATTATGGTTTTCTGTTTATCTTATTCGTCATGGTAGCTGCCAAGAAAGCAGCGTTTATTCATTTAGTCAACGAACTAACTCTTGCAACTTCCTTCCCGGTGCAAGGACCACTTTAATGCGACCAAATGTACTGTAATTGAAAATGGAAGTTCTTGAAATGAACATTTATTTTTAGCATAAGTTCTTTGAATTAACATGGTTGAAGAAAAGAGTATTATCTTGCAATTAATATCTTCCAATGTCATTTACAATATTAAAATAAGGATGCAGCTCTTTCTTCTTTTTCTTTTGGTTGTTTCCTTTTTCTGGGGATTTTCTCCTTCCCTTTCAGCTGAAGCCATGATATGTCTGAAACAGGTGAAAGTGTGTGATATTTGTGGTGATGCTGGCAGGGAGGATTTGCTTGCCATATGCAGTAAGTGCAGTGATGGTGCAGAACATACGTAAGCATATATGATCTTTGACATATGGTTCTTATGTTGTTGACTTTTATTGGTCCTCTGTTTTATCAAATCTGATGTTCATACTCAAACA
Organism: Jatropha multifida; assembly: GCA_948099535.1. NCBI lineage: Eukaryota > Viridiplantae > Streptophyta > Magnoliopsida > Malpighiales > Euphorbiaceae > Jatropha > Jatropha multifida. The sequence continues at coordinate 22,609 of CANUEX010028657.1, read as the reverse complement.
AGTCTTAACATGTTTGTTGTTGTTAACCAGTTATTGCATGCGGGAAATGCTTCAGAAGGTCCCAGAAGGCGATTGGATGTGTGAAGAATGCAAGTTGGCTGAGGAAACAGAAAACCAGAAGCAAGGTAAAACAGAAATAATTGAAATTGTTATAAGAAGAATTGCAATGATTTGTATGCAAAGCATTTGCATTTTTTAACTCTTTGTAAAATTAATTTTGAAGGTTCAGATGCTGAGGGTAAAAAATCTAACAAAGCAGGTGCACAGAGCTCCAGCAAGAGGCTTTTTGAAACTATAGAGGTCGCTTCAGCTTCAAAAAGGTTAGCTATTGAAACAAGTTTTGGATCACTGAAGTCATCCAGCCCTAGCAAAATAGCTGCACTGTCTCGAGATAGTTCATTCAAGGGCCTAGATAAAGGGAAAGTAAAACCGGCTCATCAAACATCTTTAGCCAATCACTCTACTGTTGATAGTCCAGAAATTGCACGTTCTCCTATTGGTCCACGTCTTCAAACACCCAAGGGTAATGAAATAACTGACTGTTACTTGTATTTTTGTTTTGGATGTGGAATTTTTGAATGTTGTTTGACTGAGATTAATTGATTTTATGCCAGTTTATGATTTGTGGTTAATCCAACTTTTTCCAGAACTTGTTACTGGATATTATATATTTTTTTATTATCAAATGTGCGACTAGGTCTATTTCCTTTTTTGTCAGAGAACAAAAATGTAGCATAAGTGTAATCAGTATTTAAGTTTAAAAAAGATGTAATGAGTATTTAAATCCAATAGACTTGCATGATTTATATGGATAGACTGGTATCTAAAAGTTTGTTTGGAGAGAATTAGATTGTATGAGAAGTCATAAGGCGAAGGTTTTTGGACCTGGATGGAGGCAATGCTTTTCTCATTCTGATTTTTATTATCAATTGGTTTTATTGTGGCAACACAAGCATCAGTTAATTTTGTTTCTCTGTATAGGTACTTTATTGAAGTCCAATTCATTCAGCACTATAAATTCCAAACCAAAAGTGAAACATGTTGATGATGTTCCTCAAAGGCAGAAGGGCAATAGAGAACTCGATATGAAAGAGGGGACTGCCAGGACAATGAGCAAATCTATGTCATTTAGATCTGTGAATCCAAGCCGTTCTGGTGCTACTGAGTCAAAAGTTAAAATGCTTTCATCAAAATTTTCTCAAGCCCAAGATATAAAAGCGCAAAAACAAGTGAAAGAACGGAATGCATCTGAAAGTAAAACTTTGGCTAAATTGGATCGTCCTGTGGGTAGTTCAGGGACAACTAATTCTCACATCTCTACGCTAAAAGTCAATCAAAAGCTCACTCCTCGTGGTGAAAGTGTTGCTGTATCATCTACAAGCAATAACAAAGAGCCAAAAGCTTTGCAATCTGATGGTAAATTGGGTGGCTTATTGAGATCAGCCAGCAGTATAGCTCGTAAAAGTGCTGAACTTCCTGTTACTTCTGGTATGATTTTATTTTACCTTCTTTGGTTCTCGCTTAATTTTTTCTTCTATAAAGCTAGTTTTCCATCCTCCGCTTCTCCCTTTCTTTTTGGATCGGGTGAAACCAACTTTTTATTATTTGCTATTACAGTTCGATCTTCAGCTATGAATGGGATGTCTAGTGCTTCTATTGAACAAAAGTCAAACCAAGTTAGTCCAAAGGATGAACCCTCTTCCAGTTCTTCTTGGACTGCTGAGAGACAGTCCCATAATATTGATGAAAATTTACAAGGCTTATCTCAGTCACGGGAATCATCTGATCAGAGTGAGAAAACTAGGGAGAGTTCTGTTACTCGCTTGAGGCCTGCTGTGACTGCTGGGCTAAAAAGTGTCAGCTGTCAAAAGTGCAAGGAAATTGGGCATGCTGCAGAGTCTTGCACGATTTGTAGTCCTAGGCCTTCTTGTACTGATGCATCTGCTGCAAGAATTGTTAGGGAGGACATGAGCAAAGGTAGTAAGTTGAAAGCTGCAATTGAGGCTGCCATGCTTAGGAAGCCTGGAATATTCAGAAAGAAGAAAGAAATTGATCAATCTGATGGCTTGTTGTCATCAAATGTGGATGTGACTTCCGAGACAGCTTCACATGATCAGTTTTCAGTTTCAAATAAGTTGAGAAATATGATTTCTGATGAAGGAACAGATGAAGGGCAAGCAAATATTGGTCCAAGTTCCTCTGAGAGTTACAAACAGACGAATATTCATAATGTCAAGCAGCTGAGTGTGAATTCTGCAGATATTGTTTTCCCTTTAAAAGTTGGGGAAGATACAATGGTCCCTTCTGGTGGAAAACCCTGTCATTCTTTGACAGCAACACCCTTTTTTTCAAAGATGTTAACCATCCCAGAGCATGAATACATCTGGCAGTAAGTTATTCTTCTATGTGTATGACTTGTCATCATGTTTTCCTCTATTCTCTCATCTTCATACATGCTTGTGAAATCGTGTTCTAGGTGAAGTTTTGTTATATGCATGCAGGGGGGCTTTTGAAGTGCGCAGAGGTGGAAGACTACTGGACTTACATAATGGAATTCAAGCGCATTTATCAACTTGTGCATCACCTAAAGTTCTAGAAGTAATGAATCAGTTTCCCCAGAAAATCACTGTGGATGAAGTGCCTCGCTTAAGTACATGGCCAAGACAGTTTCAGGAACTTGGTGCCAAAGAAGATAATATTGCTCTTTATTTCTTTGCTAAGGATCTTGAAAGGTAAGTATGGGTACACTTTGCTCTTTTCTTACCGAAATTGGTTTCTTTGATGTATATGGCCTTTATTTATTTGATGTTACTAATTGTGGTACAGTTATGAAAAAAGCTACAAGAACCTGTTGGATAACATGATTAGAAGAGATTTGGCATTGAAAGGATATTTTGGGGGTGTTGAATTCTTAATATTCCCATCCACTCAGCTTCCTGAGAAGTCCCAGCGTAAGACTGTTGTAGATTTATATTATTTACCTTCATTTTTGGAATAACTAATATGGTGGAATTCGTTTGTTATTGTTATGTTAGAAATCATGAAAATTTTTGAATCTCATAATCTCAATTAATGGTACTTTATCACTAGCCTAAATTCTGTAAGAACCAGTCGAATTTTGAAATGAATGCGATATTTTCTGATTAGACTACCTCCCCCTCTTTCAATGGTCTCAACAGCTCACTCTCTCACAAAGTTCTGAAAACCCTAATTTTAGCTTCTGAGCCTTATTTTGAGACCTCTTTTGCTGTTCCACTCAAAGTAGATTATCATGGTGCTCATAGTGGTCTCTTTTGCTTGGATGGTTGATCATATTTCCAAGCATGTGGTAGAAAGGGCCGTATCTTGTTCTGTTGGAAAAAAAAAAAAAACAATATACATGGGTAGCTTGTAAGTCAAATTTAAGAAATATGAATATACATTGAATTCAACTCTATGTTTGTTGAATTCATGTGAAATTCAATTAAATTTCATTCATTATTTTGCAGCATACCAAACATCAAAATTCATTTGCAAATATATTCTGCTGTGATTCATTTTCAAATGAAATAAAGTATTTGCAGAATTGCTTCCAAATGTAGTGTTGATCTTTGTCGTTATTAATTGTTATGATTCCTTGATAGGATTGCATACTTCACACCTAAGGATTCATTCCTTGGTGAGGCAAACTGGTTCTCTTGTGGAATGATGATACTGTGAGACTGGTGCTATAAAAATATTTTCTCCATATGGATTTTTATATAGCATGCTATGTTTGCTGTTAAAGTTCAGCACTGTTTTACTTTGTGTATCATTCTAGTAATTGAATATGGAATGTTATATCCCAAAGTTAGTGCACCCTTATGTTAAACCAGCTGGATGATCCTCTGGTGGCTCACTGTTGTTCAGCTGGTCCTTCGGTGGCTCACTGTTGTTTTATTCCCTGAGTGTGTTCTTTTTTGCCATTATCCTGCCTACTTGTATGCCTCAATTCAGTAAAATACTTTAAAATGAGTGGACGAGAATTGGCAGTATTTTATGAGATCTGATAGTATTATGGGAAGAAATAACATATAAAATTTAGTAAACAACTATGGTAATTTCTAATGTTCATGATCTGTTATTGGCAGGTTGGAACATGCTATTTTTTCTGTGGGGTGTGTTCAGGGGAAGGAAATCCAATTGTTCAGATCCTGTGTATAAGTCTGTTACTACCAGTCCTAATGTGGTGCCAGTGGACATGAATGCTACACACAAGCCATATAATTCACTGAATGGGGATCTTGATAAAGCATCTGGTTCACAAACAAACTTGGAGCAACAAGATGGTAGACTCAACTCCAAATTCTTGCCAAAAAATGCAACAGGCAGTGAACTTTTGTGCTCAGAAATTATATGCAGTCCTTCACAGGTAATTTTTATTTTTTTTCTCCAGTCGAGAACGGATTGGTGCTTGATGTTCTGTTCCTGTGCTCATGTGGTATTTTGGTAGATTGGCTTGCATAATTGCATGCATGCTTTTGCTCCGCCCTTTCCCCAACCACAAGATGCCCAAAAGAGAAAGAAAGATGTTTGAGTTTGAATTTTTAATTTGAATATGCCTATACAGCATGCCTATCTTGCAATGAATAACTCGTTTTATGTTTTGGTCATAATTAGAAGATTGGTCGCTTTTTTAATAACCTTTTGGCCGTCTTTATAATTTGAATGTATCATTTAGTGCATGCTATTTTAGAAAGTTGGATGCTAGATCAAACTTGAATGTGTTTTCAGTCTTGATTTCTGATGTTCATCTTCCTATTTTTTTTCCACTCATTTTTCAAGGCTCATTGCAATTTTTTATGTCAATGGCATAAAGCATAGATCGTGGGTGTTAATGATAGCTTGAGTTCTTGTGGCTGATGTTTTGGAAGTTTATGCACATATTTACATATTTCTATATTATTGGTATTGCAGTATTGTTTTTATAATAGCCACTTGCAGAGGATGGCAGCTGTTATTGCTGAAAACTCCCATGAATTTTGTTCAATAATTTACTGCCGGAAGCATTTTATGGATTTGAAAATGAGATGATTCTAAAGTGACTTTTGTTTACTTTTCTGATTCTAGTTAAACAACCGTATATAATTGAAGCTACTGTAAATTACTCAACTTCCATTATTATAATTCCTAATAATTCATTTTATTTGATGCTAATGGCTAATTAAATATGGCTCTAAGCTGTCCTTTCTATTTGAGATCTGTTTCCAATTAATAATGGGGCATGAGCTAGTGGAGCAGATCTCATATTTTTCAGGTAACTGGAAAAGCCCAAAGGCTTAAAAGCCTTCAAGTGCTTCTCGGGCTAAGAACAAGCTATTATTCAGGCTTTCCATTTACATGATAAAAACCTGATGACAACACAACCTAAGAATAAGCTACTATTAATACACAAGCTAATACACTTCTTCTTTCTTTGTTTTGCATTTGCATGCTGCTCATGTATATTGACCTCAATAAAGCTTGTTGGATCTTCTGTTTGACATTACTCTACAATGCTGACCCATTCTTTTCACAGGAAGAAGCAGCTCTTTCAGAATGTAGGCTGGATACAGAACATAAATCGTCTTTTCAGGCAACAAGATCCAATAGTGGTTCTAGTAGCAGGGATGAGATCCAAGTGCATGTCGATGCCTCGTGTATGAGAGAAGACTCGTCATCCTCCAAGGTTTTCCAGGCTAGTAATCAAGATGAAAGCATCACAACAAGTGTCTGTGAGGAGAAAACAGTGGATAGAATGGACATTGATAGAGATGAGGTTAGAGTTGAAAGGAATCTGAATGAAGATTCTACAAGCATGGATATAGAAGCTTCCTCAGGGGATCTAACCATCAAAGGGCTTGACTCCTGGCAGTCAAATAGCAGGAAACGCCCTTTCTTGGATCTTTCAGAGACAGCCCCTCAGACTTCGAGTAGTACAGGCCAAAAAATGCCATGGGATACAGTTGATGGAGAGAGTAGTATCGGCAAGAAGCTGAAGTCTGGTTGCAGTGAACAATATGCGTGCAGCAGTGTGAGAGGGGGGAATCCTTTTAGTGATGGTTTTACTTCACAGATATGTGACTTGGGGTCGAGTTCCTTGATTGAGGAAAAAAGCTGTGACAAAGCTCCTGATGAGAAAGTTATCCTGGAGGATGTGGGAACAACTGAAAGGTACTTCTTTCCTGTGGATTCACGTCGTGTAAAAGATTTTCGATTGGGGGGCAACTCCATGCCCTGGAAAGAATACTCATCAAATGATGAGGATCAATTCCATGAAGGGGTTCCAAATCTTGAGCTTGCTTTAGGCGCTGAGACAAAACCCCCAAACAAAGGAATCCTGCCCTTCTTTGTTGGAATGGTAGAGAAAAATAATACCCAGAACAAGACTCCAGATAAAAAGGTGACAGATAAGGAAGAGGAGGATGGTGTCTCCGCTTCCCTTTCCCTTTCTCTTTCATTCCCATTCCCTGACAAGGAACAAACTGTCAAACCTGTTTCAAAATCAGAGCAGCTCCTGCCTGAAAGACGCCATGTGAATACTTCACTGCTCCTTTTCCAGGGCTTCTCAGATAAATAGGCCCACAGTGACTCCGTCTGTATATTAATGTGCACCAGCACCACATGGATGTGGTAAAAATGTACCTGATCATGTACGATGATCGTCCATGGGCTTTCCATCTGTTCATACCCCACACAGGATTTACTAATAATTTTTCCTTTTTTTTTTGTTAGCATTTCTGTTTGCGGAGTGCATAGTCACGGCTGTTTGTATATACAGATTTTAAGCCGGTTAAAATGAACCATGAGATATTTGCAGACCCAATAGCTTAATGACGATGCTGAGTATCAGTTATATTTTGTCTTTTCAAATTATCTTTGCTCTCTGATTTATTTTCCTTTTCTTATCTTTTCTTTTTTTTTTTTACTGGTATTTGGTACAGTCATCATGTTTGAACTGTTCGTTGCCAGGAAATGATATTAAAAGATGATGCTTTTGGTTGTGGGAGGTGGTAGTAAACCTTTGCTCTATTACCCTTCCCATCTTATTCTCTTGCTGCATCGGGTTTATTGCTTTTTCTTGGGAGGACTGTTGGTGCTGTTCGGGCGCTGGGATTAACACCTGAGACATTCTATTTTTGTGCCATTCAAATTGAGATTAGAGGTTCTACTGATGATTACAATGTATTTGTGACGCTGCTCTTGCCTGGTATAGCTGTAAGGGTCTGTTGTTTTGAACTAGTTTATATCGTCTCTTACAAGTCTTGATGTTGTTGCTGCCTGTCTCTTGGGAAATTTTGCTGCTACACACCGTGTGTAAATGTAAATTTAATTCGTTGGCCCCTTCTTTCTCCTTTGGGTCGAGATTATGAACTCATCTTTTGCTTATTGGTCTCGTATTTGCCTGCTGCTATGGTACACACCAACAAAAGTAGAGGGATTAAGTAACTTTTTGCCTCGTATTAATCCCTCCGGTAAAAGTTTGAATTTGAATTCTTCTTACAAATACTTAAGTTCAAATTAACAAAAATGGCAATTAGTTGGGACATGATACTGATTTAAGTATTTTTTATACATTAGACATAATAAGGGCTTCTGGATTTTGATGTGCGCATATATAATAACTAGCTGTATATTCGTATTATGTACTTGTACCATATACGGTTTTAATATATGTAATCCATAGAATACTGCTTGGAAAAGCAAATGGCTCTTTTGCTCTTAAATGAAATGTTCTAAATACATTAGTTAGCTAATTATATTCATGGTGTTTGAATTTTTTAATTTTTTTTCTATTTTTGCATTTAATTAGAAGAAATTTACAATTGAGTGTTTAGGACTATTAAAAATGTTGCAATTAAGTGCATTTCAATTAAAATGCACCAATTCACTTTTTCTTTTTCTTTTTTTAATAACATTTTATTGTCTTGCATCTCTTTTTCTTAGAAAGAATCTAAAAAATCTTTTTAATTTCTCTTGATATATAAAAAAAGAAAAAAAGAAAAAATAATAATCGAAAAAAAAAACACAGAAATAAGATAGAAGATTATAACTTTAGAAACTTAATTATAAAATTTTTCCGTTTAGAAACAAAAATATAAAAAATTAAAAATTCAAACAATACAAATATAGTTAACTCTTTAATTAATTCATTTAAGAAAGTTCCAATTTTTGCAAGAGGCCAGTCGAAGGCGGACCAACCAAAGCTAAAACAACAAGGACCTTGGCCTTGACGTAGTCGTTGTGCGCCTGGTTTTGCCCTGACATAATTTGCTTTTCTTTTATTACAACAATACCCTTCTTCATTTTTTAATTTCAAAACAAATATTTCCCCAACGCATATTGCATTTATATGTTTTAATTAATTTGGCTGGTAAAAAAATCCAAATTTATAATGTATTGATATAATTCTTTGCAGCTGAGAAAAAATTATCTTTGATTTTATTTATTTTAATTTATTTTTCACAATTCTAATATTGTATCCAAGTTTTATTTCATGATAAAAATTTGCGTTCATGAAAACAAAAAGGGGTATAATCGGAAATTAATGGGAACCCAGAAAACGAACCGCTCAGCTGCGTATAACTATTTCTTCCTCATTTCTAGTGTAAATAATCTTCTTCTCTATATCCTCTCTTAGCGCTCACTCAATTCCCCTCTCTAGATCTTTTTCCTGTTCTACGATGGCGACCAGTTTCGCTCCTGTATCAATCTCAGGTACAAAAATATTCACTTACCGCATCAATTTATTTTTTTAACTCCTATTTGTTTGGTTGCTTAGAAAACTCGGAAATTTGAAGGAAATATAGTTATACGAAACTCAGTTACTCTACTAGAAATAGTACGAATGTTTTTTTTAGTTGTTTATCTATTAATTGTTATAAGTATCTTTCTGGTTAATCTTATATTCAGTTATAATTTTTATTCTTTAGGAATTTGCATTGTATTTTTTTTATTTTCTAGATTAATTTTATTTTGGTTATATATATATATCATGTGATTTTTCCTTTCGTGATTTATACACATGTAGTTCTGAGGCTGAACATATCTCAGAGAAGAAGTGATCATTGTCGTATTTAGTTTCAAGATTGAAGTAAACCCTGTTATTTTGTCAATGTTATGTACGGTTTCGTCTTATCAAACAAGATGTTCTGTTCTTAGGTCTTAGCACTGTAACATTCTAATTTCCTTTTTTGTGAACTAAAGAGTATTGAACGTACATAGTATTGCTCAGTTTTTGTTTGCTGACGCTGAATGGAGTTTGTCACTGGCTAATGTGATTTAAAAAGGATGTACTTTTTATTATAATCCATGGCTGTAATTTGTTAAAAGCTTATGAATTGTATAACATTTATAAGCAAAATTACTGAAAAGTGTTGAACTGGAAACTTTTGTGGGGTTTCAACTGCTAATTAAGTAAACTTTCAAATGGTGTTTTGTTCCTCATCAAGTATATTACCTGCTTGAGTTTGATGTAATCTTAGATACGCTAACGTGTGTGTGTGTGAACTAGAAAAGAATGAGAATTATTTCTGATCTTGCCATTTGTTGTTTTGAAAGAATGAAATTGAAAATCTGTCATGAACCCTGATGTTTTTTAGAGTTCTTTAACACAGTGCTTATATTTGGTTCTAGGTGGATCTCATCTGAAGACACATGAGCTTTGCTCCTCAAAGTATTATTCGTTAGGAAAGATGCCAAAACTGGCAGTTCTAAGGAAGTCAGACCGGGCGGGTATGAATCACAAGCTGTCAGTTCGTGCAGAATACCAGTATGTTGTTCATTCCAATTTTTTGCAAACTTATTATAGAGAACTGTGAAAACTTAGATAAAAAGGCATCTTATTCCTTAGTGGTTTAGTATTCAGTCATTGGATCTGTTCCTTGCACTTTCCTTTTATATTTGAATTAGCAGATATGAATGAGAAAGAAATAATCAGGTGAGAGTTCCTATCCAGCTTTCTTTTTTAACCCTTTGCTCTATAATTCTCCAATTTTATTGCATTGTCTTTTGGGATGAAAATGGTGCATAAGTTTCTGAGACTTGGCAAGCAACTAGCTGGATATGGAGAGAAGAGTTGAATTTGCTTGCTACTCCCATCAATTAAAAATATTCAAACCCCTATGGTTTAGGATATCCTGGTTAACGAAGGTTGCTTCTTTAACATCTTATGTTGGGAAAACTAAGAAGTAAATTCTAGATTGTTCTTGAATGTCTTATGTTGAGTCTTAGACATCTCCCTGAAGCTAGCACCATTTGCACCATTTGCATCTCTTTTTTTTCATATGGAATAAAATTTGTTTGATTCATAATTGCTCCCCAACCCCTTATTGATTTAAAAGATTCTTTTGTCAAGTGGAGCACAAGTGACTGGCTTTACAAGTGTGGAATGGACCTTTTCATCATTTTGATGATTGATTGAACCTAGCTTCAGTTTTATGTGGTTGAGCTGATTTTTATTCTCTGGATGTTTGAACAAAACTGAATTTTTACTATAAATGTTTCCTCTGTTTTGTGCAGTGATGGCAGTAGGGGTGGCGGCGGTGACTTTGTTGCTGGTTTTCTTTTAGGAGGCGCCATATTTGGAACTTTAGCTTATGTTTTTGCTCCTCAGGTGATTAGATGTTAATTTTTGGCGTTTAAATTTTCCAAGTGATGAATGTGTCAAACATTTCCTTCATTTAAATGTGTTAGGTTGATAGGATAACCACAAAAAAAAAAAAAGAAAAGAAAAAGAAAAAGAAAAATTGTGAATTGATGCACAATTGCAGGACTGCCTCCAACACGACTTTTGCATGTATGAATCATACAAGTTGATATTTCTGTTACTGCTTCTCAAAAATTGTGGTGTGCATATGTAATATGTTAGATTATGTTTTTTGACAATTGCTTAGCTGCACTTAGTTTTTCCTTCTTTAATAAAAGGAAGCATCACCAATTAATTGTAATAGCCTTACATTACTGCAAATTTTGTGCTGTAATCTTAGTATTCTTACTGAATCTATATGTCATGCTCACAAAATCGGAAATTGTCAATGCTGAATGCCGTTTGATAGCGTTAATTCTCCACTGTTCATTCTATGATACCAGTGCTTATCTTACCTCTTAGCTGAATAGATGATGATGATGATTATAATTGGTTTGAACATAATTCCAGCACTTCGTTGGGCATTATTAGAGTAATGCTAGTATGGATTTATTTTATATCTTATGTATTTGGCGTGTGTCGCTGTAATTCCCCTTGATGACCAGATGTCTACCAGTCTTATACTCAGTAACTAAAGGCGCTAGGCGCACTAAGGCGCAAAAGGGGAGTGAAGGTGCGTGCCTGATTGAAGTGAAGTGCAAAAAAAAAAAATGAAAAAAAAAATCCTAATCATATAATAAAACATATAAATCTAAATGAAGGGGTGGAGGCTGGATTGCAAAGCACATCGCTGGTTTTTGTGTTGCATTTTATTTCTTTTATTTCGTTATTTATTTTATGGAAGAAGATGCTACTAGACAACTTTATATTGAGGAAAATCTTAGGTGACTTTAGAAAAACAGAAAAGAGGTGCGCCTTAGGTGCTCTACTCAAAGGCGACAGCCTGAGTGAAGTTGCCTGCCTGAGGGATTGTTGAGATGCAAGCCCTTGAGCCTTAAGTAAGGCTTGCCTTTAATAATTATGCTGATACTAATGATCTATTATTGCTGGAGCGTCTTCTATGCATGAATTAGAGCAGTTATATTATTTTTTAAGTCAAACGGTAATGTTTTCTTCTTTATTGTGTCTATTTCTCTGAAATTTGGCCGTTTTCTTTAGTCCTATTGAAGCAGCAGTTTATGTTGAAATTGATTGCTGGTTCTATTTTATATTTGTTTTGTATCGTTTCAGATCAGAAAATCCCTGCTTAATGAAGATGAATATGGATTTCGGAGGGCCAAGCGACCGATCTATTATGATGAAGGTTTGGAGGTAATATCGTAATATGGTTTGTATTTGCTCTCCATAACTCTTTGCTGCTAATAGGAAATTGCTATAAAATTGGCAAATTTTGACATTATTAACTTTGCTGGCAAGCAGAAGACCAGGCAGACCTTGAATGCAAAAATCAGCCAACTGAATTCTGCTATTGACAATGTATCTTCACGTTTGCGAGGTGGCAATAATTCACCTACTGTTCCTGTGGAGACTGATCCCGAGGTAGAAGCTACCATGTGAGACTTGTTTCTATCTCTTGATTATATTCTCCGAGACAACATACTTTTTGAAGATCAGATATGTAACTGTTTTTTGACATTCAACTTGTTGGAGGTTGCATTTTGATGTTTAAATCAGAATACAAGCGTTACAGTTAGCATTATATTGCAGCATTCTGCACTGGGTTTCTTCATGTTAACTTGATAGCTTGAGGATTTCTAGAGGCACTAATAGCCTCCTATGGTTGTTTGCTCCGTTTCCTTTCACTTGTGAAATATTTGAAGGAGTGATTTGCATTATAGAAAAGCTTAATACATACTTATACATAAGCACTATTTTCGGTCTCGACTTCTTCATGTCAATTTGTAGCATTGACTGGAAAGGTTGTTTCTTGGAGTTGTGTACATGTTTGAAGATTACTGAATCTTGACAACAACTTTCACACAATCTGGTTGCTCTAATAATTCAAATGCCTTGTCTATATCTTGCAATGAAATCTCATGGGTCAGAAGCTCATCAAGATGAAATTCCTGCCCACCAGTAGAAGAATGTTAATTGGAGCAGTTTAGATAGTACATTCTCATGTTCTACATGCGAGGTTTTGTGCAATAAATAAGATTTAGGGCGTTACCTTATTTTTGCATTTCTGAAGCAAAATAGGAAGGTCAGATTTTATTGAGAGCCCTCCAAAAAGACACCCCTTCAGGGTTCTGCCAGACATTAAGGGGAAGAGGTCGATGTGCACACTGTCGTGTCCTGAACCCATCACTATTGCTTTCCCTTTTCCCTAATAATCAGTATTGCAAAATAACAACTTGGTGAAAAGAAAAGAAGCAAAATTTTCCTACCACTTCCAATCGCAAGGAAATTTTTTTTGTTAAAAAAGAAAACTTAGTTACCAATTTTGTGGCTTGAAGAGCTTGATTGACTAAGGGTACAGACCCAGAGCACTCAAAGCAATAATCCACTCCTATTCCATCATCGGTCAAATCTTTAACCAGTTGCGAGATGGGTTTGTCAAATTCATCTGGGTTTATGAAATCAGTCATTCCAAAAGCTTCTGCGTTTTCCTTTTTCTTCCTATTCTTATCTATACCAATTATCTTTGTTGCTCCATGCATTTTGGCTCCTTCTACAGCCTGCAATTTTTTGTTTCCACCCACAACAATTAACAACAGTAAAGATTATTGCTAATCAAGTCTAATCTAATCTAATTTCTCCTTTCTTTAAATCTCTGAAAAATGGACAGAAATCGAATATACAAAAGAAACTAGGCCAACAGCACCAAGGCCAAAAACAGCCACACTTGACCTGTTTTTGATCTTAGCTTCCTTCCAAGTAGCTCCAAACCCAGTTGAAAACCCACAAGACATTATGCTTGCATGAGGCAGAGGTATACTTGGATCAATCTTGACCACATGATTGGAATCAACAACCATGTACTCAGACCATGTAGAGCAAGTAAACAAGTGATACAACTTGTGCCCTCTAATGGACATTCTTGAAGTTTCATCTGGCATTAGACCACTGCGGCTTGGAGGGTATTTTAGGCACACATTGGTCTCCTCTGATGTGCAATTCTCACATTCTTGGCACTCTGCCATAAAAGTTGGGATCACAACATCTCCTTCTTCTAGCCCATTTACTTTCTCCCCCATGCTCTCCACCACTCTTCCATCGGACAATTATGAGATGTAATACCAATAAGTATCACTACTTATTTCCTACATGCTTTCCATTCCCATATGGTCCATTGTCATCTCTACTAATAAAGATCACAAATGAGTCAAACTGCTCGAAAAAAGGGCGTAAAGCAGGTAAGTTAGTCAAAATCAAGCTTGAATTCGAGTATACTTTTTTGATGAGATTATATAATTAATTCAATAAATTGACGATGGATCTAACTTACCCAACACCTTCGTGTCCTAGAACTCGAGGGAAAAGGGGCTGAAAAAGAAAAAGAAAAAAAATATTAAATCCTCGAAAGAAAAATTGGTAAATTTAATTTAACAATTAACATAAAGGAGTACCCACAAATGGATATCCATATGCACGGGTTCTATCAGAATGACAAATACTAGCATATAACATCTTGACTCGAACTTCTGATGATTTTGGTGGGTCTATTTGTATCTCTTCCACCTTCAAACCCTCCCCAATTCCCCAAATTACTGCAGCTGAAGTAAAAACACATAGCAAAAAGAAACAAATCAGTTTGTGTTGGAAAAGCTTTAATCTTAGGCAACAAGGATAGAGTAGAATTGAATTACCCTTGCATGTTATAACTTGTGGGATGGTTTTTGACATTACTGAGGAAATTTTTGTGCTTCTACAAGATTGATGATGGTTTTTGTTGATTTAGATTTCCTGTAAGTGTAAGTAATTGCAATCTGTCCTAAATTCCTAATACAGGAAGCAGAAAACGTTAAAAGATAGAGAAGGACAAGGACAAGTTGTATAAAAAAGCAGTGGTGGGTCTGACAGACCCATTTAATATCGTTACAAGAAGGAATTAAGGCGCTGTTTGTTTTAATTTAATAGGATCACAACTTACTGGACCTCCAACTTCTCCGATTAGATAAGAAGTAAATTTGTTTGTTTGAGCAAAATTAATAAATTTTTTATCTGAATTTACAAATTAAATTTTATTAAAATGAAAAAATTTATCTATAAAATTTAAAGCTCATAATTAACGCCACTTGTCACTTCTTAATAATTAAATAATCAGTTTTTGATATATTAACCGTTCAATTCACTAGAATAGTTTATTTTAGATTAATAGATTCTACATTTAGAGCACTAACAAATGGTCTCTTAAATAATTTATAAAATACAAAATACAGATGATAATATTGGGTCCCATGTCCAATCAGTTTATGGGATCTTGATAAGAACCTTTACACAATCAGGTTGCTTTATTAGTTGAAAGGCTTTATCAACATCTTCCAGTGAAATTTCATGGGTCAAAAGTTCATCAAGATGGAGTTCCTGCACAGGAGAAGACAGAACCATAAGCTAACAACTTTTCATCTTTTAACAAGAAAATTGCATTCTAATATTCATATATTATGAAGACATGAAAGAGAAAATAGTTAAAAATTAATTAAGTTTAATCCAATGGTTAAGGGTAATTAAACTTACCTTTTTACTGCATTTATCAAGTAAGATAGGTAAGTCGGACTTAATCTTGAGGCCTCCAAAAACACAACCTTTCAGAGATCCACCAAGCAATAGGGGAAGGAAGTTGATCTGCACAGTTTCATCCATTGCTGCACCCACTAATATTGTTTCTCCTTTTCCCTATATATGTATTAAAAAAATCATTTAATCATGCATATATTTCTAAAGGTATATGTACTTACTAAAATACAAAAATCTATCTATATATATATATACCGGTTTTGTGGCCAGGAGAGCTTGATTGATCAAAGGAGGAACACCAGTGCACTCGATGCAGTAATCAACTCCTAATCCATCAGTTAACTCTTTTATCTGTTCTGAAATAGATTTTTCAGACACCTCAGGATTTATGAACTCAGTTATTCCAAAAGCTTTCCCTTTTTCCTGTCTTCTTGCATTTTTGTCAACACCAATTATCTTACTTGCCCCCTCAATTTTTGCTGCTTCTATTGCCTGCAATTGGAAAAAGCATAATTAACAAATACATAAATTCTATTTTTCTTTTACATTGAATTAGGATAAAGTTTTAGGGCATACCCCTAAACCAACAGTACCAAGGCCAAAAACAGCAACAGTAGACCCTTTATGGACCTTGGCTGCCTTCCAGGCTGACCCAAAGCCAGTAGAAAACCCACAAGAGAGGAAACTTGCATGTACTAAATCTAGAGTTGGGTCAATCTTCACTGCATAATTGGCATCAATTACCATATATTCTGACCATGTTGAGCAAGTAAATAGATGATAGAGCTTTTGGCCTCTAACTGACATTCTTGAAGTTCCGTCTGGCATTAGTCCACTGAAGGGTGCTGGGAATTTTAAACATAGATTAGTCTTTCCTGATCTGCAATTCTCACATTCTTGACACTCCCCAAGATAAACTGGAATCACCAAGTCCCCTTCTTTTATATCTTTCACTTCATCGCCAATACTCTCCACCACTCTAAGGAAAGAATTTAATTATATATACATGTCAAGCAGTCAAGATTAAGAAGCAGTATAATCAGGTTCTACTGGTTTAATCTAAATCTTACCCAACACCCTCATGTCCAAGAATTCGAGGGTAAAGAGGCTAAAAGAAAAGATTATCAAATATGTTAGACTGTAAAAGATTTAAAAGTTAGAAATGAAAAAGAATTAAAAGGTACTCAACAATTGCAAATCCCCGAGAGAACAAGATATCAGTGTGACATAAACTGGCAAACAACAATTTAACTCTGAGTTCTGATGATTTAGGAGGGTCGACTTGTATTTCTTCAAGCTTGATTGGTTCTCCATCTCCCCAGCATACAGCAGCTACCATATGCATATCCAAAGCTTAAGAAAATTAATTAAATGACAAGAAAAGAAAAGCTAACTTTAAAGTTAGATACCTTTGCAGGTTATGACTTGTGACATGGTTGAGAAATGAGAAGCCTCGTTGGTGTGTTGTGCTCTTAAGTTGCAAGTTTCTGCCGGTTGCTTCCTCTATATTTAAACTTTCTTTCGATTAGACTTGCCTAAACTCGCCCGTGTCACCCCTATCAAGTCAATGGAGATAAGATATTCTCTCTTTTTTTTTGTCCCCTCGGTGTATGGTTACAAATACGGGTTTGGTCTATAACAGGACCATATACAGTTTAGACAAACGAATTCAGGTGTACTGACCACATGGCCCTCATTTCTCTATTAGGTGACGTATCAAGGTTTGAGGTCAGCCTCTAATAGGAGGTTATGGTCGGCAAGATCAAGCGAAAATTAATATTTCGTTCTTGAATTTTAATTAAATTAATAATTTCTTCTATATATTTTGATAAAATTATTATAATGTCTTTAAAGTTTGTTTTCATATAATAATATGTTCATTCCATCTAAAAAGTTGCATTAAAAAAAAGGCTAAAATGCCTTTGAATATTACAAAATAGCATTTGTTTTAATTAGGATGGGCCAGAATACCAGAACCGTACCTTCCTTTCTCATTCGCCTCTCTATACCACTTGCTAGAAGCTGGGTTTGCACGGAAACTTCCTTTAGCTTTCGTTTTCATGTTTCTGCAAAAACATTTGAAAATTCCTTAAAAATATTTTAGGACTGTTTCCATAAATTAAATTATTTAGAAACACATCCACTCTCTCTCTAAATACATTTTTGAGTATGAAATTTTAAATTTTTTTAATATGATTAAATATTGATTGGACTACTTTAACTTCTCGTTGAATATATTTAATGGTTTATAATAATTTATATTTATATTTTTATAAATATAACCCTATAATTTTTATGCATTTTCCCTACGTTTCCATTTCTTATATAAAAAAAAAATACTGCTGTTCGGGTTGTGGAGGCTTGCCATTCTCTAGGTGTCATGCATAGAGATCTTAATCCTGGAAATTTCTTATTTCGTAGTGTTGAAGAGGATGCTGCTCTCATGGCCACTGATTTTGGACTTTCTGTGTTCCACAAGTCAGGTTTTGTTATTTTTTCTTCTTTGATTACTTTCTCTCCATTTTTGTAGAACTTTATCCCTTGAATAGAAATTTTGAGTAATAAATGACATTTGAAAATTATAAACGAGACGGTAATTTTATTGAGAAATACAAATCATCAATGATAAAATTAAGTATTATAAATTATAAACGGCTTTCGCGTGAATCTATAATACTTATATTTTATTTGAATGTGACGTTGTGACCTCTTTAATCAATTTAAGCGTACAGAGTTAGGAAAGAGGGAAATGCCATTAATTTTTCATTTTCTTGGTTGGCGGAAGCTCATAAAGGCCTCTTTCCCTCTTTCTTTTGCAATAAAATCTTTCTTTAATAATAATAAAAGCTCCCATAAAATGTGTTATCTTCTAAAATATGTCCGATAGCTTGTGGTGTTGGAAAATAACAAAAATGAGAATTATCCTAAAAGAAAAAGGTCCTCCACTAAATTAAAAGCCCTTGGACATTAGTTCAATTGCCTTTTATATGTAAAATATATTGCTGAGGCCTTGAACTATCGTAGCTATAAAGTTCATTGATCTCTCAACCAACGAATTGTTTATATATTTTTGAAATAATAAAACTAAAATTACGTGAAAACGGTATTCGTAAAAGATATGAATATTTCAAGTAGCGATTAGTTTTTTAATTAATTTAGACGATAAAATAACTTCTCTCCCATCTCTTCTATACAGGTAAATTCCTATCACTACGCAACAATGAAGAAATAAATCGTAGGCTCCATTAATGGAATGTTCATATCTCTGCAAATCTAGGTCTAGATCTAAATTCTTCAGGTTTTGAACCGCCCTCTTAAAATTCTATGGCCCGCTCGCTTTCCTATTGGACTTATCTGCAGGAAAGCTGGAACTTCAAATGTCAATCTTACTTAGGACTCCTCTGGTCTGCATAAAGCAGTTAACTTACCGGTTTGTTTGTTTTGGGTTTCTCTCACTTTTTGTGGCAATAATAATAATAACTACTGCTTCACGCAGCTAACGAGACCAGCTGTATTGGATTAACTTATGGAAAATAAGATTTTTTATTTTTTATTTTTTTGCAATTTTGAAATTCCGGATTGAATTTTAATGAAATGAAATTAGTTAGGACATTATTTCTACTCTTTAGGTTTAAATAAATTCAAAGATGGAAATGTCAAATTTGTGACAAACTTCAAACTACACTCGACCCATAATGCCTAATCAAACTGGAAATTTTGGCAATAATAATTGAGCCAATGTGTTATTAATACAATCAATTTAAGAGAGAGTTTTTTTTATTATAGATGTGCTTCAATTATTCAATCTTGATAAGAACCTTTACACAATCAGGTTGCTTTATTACTTGGAATGCTTTATTTATATCTTCCAATGGAACTTCATGGGTCAAAAGTTCATCAAGATGGAGTTCCTGCACACACAAAAAAACATATGGTCAACAATTCCCCCTCATTAGCCAGAAAAATAAGAATAAAAAAATGGAGAGTCATTAACTTACCTTTTTACTGCATTTATCAAGTAAAATAGGGAGGTCAGATTTAACCTTGAGGCCTCCAAAAGTACAGCCCTTCAAAGTTTTACCAAGCAAAAGATGGAACAGATTGATCTGCCCAGTGCCATCCATTGCAAAACCCACTGATATTACTTTTCCTTTTCCCTGCAAAAGTAAAATCATTAATCATCAATCAGATTGTATTTTCCTTGTTTGTCTATCCTGAATTATTGTTATATTTTTATTTTAGAAGTAAATAACATTGGAAGTTTACTATTTTAACTTTATTTAATATACTTCTTACCTATTTTAACAAAATTTTATCGATGCATGTGCAAGAGGAAGGCATACCAGTTTTACTGCAAGAAGGGATTCATTGAGCAAAGCGGTGACACCACTGCACTCAATGCAATAATCAACTCCTACTCCATCAGTCAATTCCATTATTTGTTCTGAAATGGGTTTTTCAGACTCATCTGGATTTATAAACTCTGTCATCCCAAAAGCTTTCCCCTTTTCTTCCTTTCTTCCATTTTTGTCCACTCCTATTATTTTACCTGCCCCCTGAATTCTAGCTGCCTCTATTGCCTGCAATTACAAAAATAAGTTAGCCTAGAAGAGCAGAAAGAAATAAATACTCATAATAAAACTCAAGAAAAACTAAAGGCATACCCCAAGTCCAACAGCACCAAGGCCAATAACAGCAACACTGGACCCTTTCTCTACATTGGCTTCCTTCCAGGCTGACCCAAAACCAGTAGAATACCCACAAGCTAGGAAACTTGCATGTCCTAGATTTAGGGTTCGGTCAATCTTCACTGCATAATTTGCATCCATTACCATATATTCCGACCATGTTGAGCAACTAAATACATGATACAGCATCTGCCCTCTAACTGACATTCTTGAAGTTCCATCTGGCATTAGCCCATTTACGCTTACCGGATATTTTAAACATAAATTAGTCTTTCCTGATTTGCAATTCTCACATTCTTTACACTCCCCAATATATCCTGGAATCACCAAGTCTCCTTCTTTTATATCTTTCACTTCATCCCCAACGCTCTCCACCACTCTGCAATTTATGTATACAGTGAAACTCAATTTCTATCAATATAAGAGTTCATATATTAATATTAAACTTACTTACCCAACACCTTCATGCCCAAGAACTCGAGGAAAAACAGGCTGTAAGAGGAGAAAAAGTGTGTAAATGTGTTAAACCTTAATAAAGTTCCGACATAATAGAAGGACAACTACCAAACTAGATTAAACTATTTTAAGGTTCTAACCACTGGTTGTCCATGGCACAAAGTAACGTCAGTGTGACATAAACTAGCATACAACATCTTAACCCTAATCTCTGATGATTTGGGAGGATCTACTTGTATTTCCTCAATCTTAAGTTCCTCTCCATTTCCCCAACATACAGCAGCTGCAAAATAATCCAAGAATTAGAGAAAATTAAACAATTACTTATTAATTCCAGTGTTAACAAAAAATTATATACATATACCTTTGCAGGTAATTACTTGTGACATTGCTGATAAGGGAAATGAAATAATGCTGTCTTGAATCTGTGTGTGTCAGACTATCCTTTTCTCTCTTTATAGTTTAAATGGCCGGCATGGATTTGATTTTTTTAAAAATCAAATAATGGAGAATATGAGCGTGCTTAATTTTTAAGGTTAAAAATATTTTTTCAGCATTAATTTAGAGCCATTGGCCTGGCACGTCCAAAAGGATCGGGATTCAATTGTTACAAAGTCAAACACTGAGGCAGCCAAGCAAATTTAATATTTTGCTGCCCTCTTATTAGACTGAATATTTAGCCAAAGTTATAATCTTTCAGTTCTGAAAATCATTCATATGTACAATCAAATTAAGAAAACCCAAAATAGTTTGGTTCTACGAGAAGCGTACTGGGTTAGCACCGGTAATTACAAAATCGAATTATGGACTCAACGCTTTAGAGAGAATTCTTAATATAATCGTTTTCCAGTCTAAAAATGATTAGTCTTTCGTTAAACTATTAAACAATGCATGGGACAAAACCCTTTGTAAATACGGAAAAAAAGCACTAAAAAAGATAATCTTCCATTTAAGAAAGATAAATGGTTAAAGCATTAACATTTTAGGCTATGATCTTCCATTTATTAAACCAGCCAGTATTTTAAAGCTTTATTTTCTCGCAGGACTCCATAGAAATGGGATGTCAATTCTTTCTTCTAAAGAAACTTTTTTTCTTTTTTAATTTCTCAAATCCAATATTGTCTATAGAAAATTCTGCCATTTACTTATAGCGTACGTACTAGACCAGAATTATTGCAAGTGATAGATTATTTTATTCGAATGATTCCAATATATGTTACTTGGACTAGCAATTTCAAATGTGTTACTTGCATTGCATATTTTTATATTATTTTAATTAAAATCACAATCTTCTTTCATTGAACTCTAAAAATAAATTAGAGTGTAATTACAACTAATTAGATTGTGCGGGTTTAGCGCAAAAAATTAATTTAGTATTAAAATTTTCCCTGAATTTCCAAATTCTCGAGCAAGATGCAATGTGAAACAACAGGGGGGTTCCGTAGGTGCACAAGTCACGAAATGTCGTTCCATAAAGATTGGAGGTAGTTGATTCCTAAACTTAAGCAACAAACATTA
Source organism: Jatropha multifida (assembly GCA_948099535.1). Lineage (NCBI taxonomy): Eukaryota > Viridiplantae > Streptophyta > Magnoliopsida > Malpighiales > Euphorbiaceae > Jatropha > Jatropha multifida. The sequence goes on along the minus strand of CANUEX010028657.1, from coordinate 625 downwards.
TTTTAGAAATGCAAGTGGGTTGGATCAAGAACATAAACATAAATTAAACTGAGATTGTCAAAGCTAAAAGCAAGCAAGCAAGCAAATAAATGAAACATGTGCACAAGTAAAAATTTACTTCTAAGAAAAAATTTATTTACGGTCGACGTGTGAATTCACTTATACATCAAACTAATTATAAATAGTATTTTAATTTAAACGATAGTATTTTTTATCATACACTGGAAAAAAAAATACAAACCATCCATACAACAGTGGGAGATCTACTTTCTACACATGAAAGTAAAAGTTAAAAGGAACAAAATGGAGAAGTAAATATTTTTTTCCTCCAAAACAACTTCTTTTCCAAATTATATTTTAGTTACCACAATCCATAAATATTTTCGCTAAAGGACAAGTATTAATCAATAAGTTTTAATTCAGTGATAATGAAATTATTTGTGGAGCTAAGATATAATACCCTGAAATTTTTATTTCGAAACATTCCCATTTAAATTTAAATTGTAAATTATTAGCCAATAATATTACGCCATGTAATATTATGGGGATCGAAAATCATTTTGGTTTGCCCGAAAATTTATTGAATAACCATTAATCGAATAAGATCGGACCAATATTTTTTGGA